>JH154184.1:801372-835675 GCA_000226015.1 Mnemiopsis leidyi | reverse complement strand
CCGAGGTACGAAGTTGTCTTATTTAAAATTAATAAGTACATGATGTCGATAAATTTTGAGTTTTGATATCATTCAATAACGGCTAATTAGTTTTGTATATTTCTGAAATTCTTCATATAAAGTATGATTAAAGTTTTTTTGAAATTTAATATCAAAATTCAAAAAATTTTCTTTTAGACAGAAATTGTCCAGTCCCGGTCCCGGTTATAATCCCGGTCCCGGTTACAGTCCCGGTCCCGGTTACAGTCCCGGTCCCGGCTACAGTCCCGGTCCCGGCAAAATCCCGGTCCCGGCCATTTTTACCAATCCCGGTCCCGGTCCTGGTCCCGGCTGAAAAACCGATCCCGGTCGATCCTTGGTGACAGTCGACATATGTCATTAGATAGTGCTCTTGTCACTATGTAGTTTTGTCACTATTTAGCACCGGAAGCTATTCAGTGAGGACAACGGTTTATTTATTAAGTAAAGCTTACCAGTGTTGGCTAAAATACTTGTCACACTAAACGACGTGACAATAAACAATAATCGTGGCAACATGATTTCCTTCTGCGAAAAATAGAATCTGAATTTCATCAAAAATCTCAAAAAAACATGGAGTAAAAATCATATCACATAAACTAATTTTGAAGATGTGCTAGATTTGAAATAATTACTAACACTGCAACTGCAAACAGATGTTAAATTGAACCTGCGCTTTAAAAAGAAACCTAAACAATGTGCTTTATATGGCCCATGTGCACTCTGAATCGTAAATGGAAAGACCTCGAACCATCTTTTCCGTCTTTCCATCCATTAACAGTTGATTGAAAGGCGTTGAAGGGTCATATGCATGGTTCTCAAGGCTATGGTGTTTTTGCACGTGTATCCATAAGCGTTGTATAGATTCACAATTACTTGAATTGAAGTCGACAACAGCTGTGGGGAAGATAATTCTGATGGAAATTTAAATTTTTAATTCTGGTCCACTATATCAATCGTCCATCAATATACTGCATTGCTAAAATTTTATTGTTAGACATTTGGTTCACCTGAGTTGAATGAACTTGAGAAGAAAATCATGTTCGAGAGCTAAAAATCTTTAGTCTCACTTGAACTGCTGGTAGATGTATCCTCTGTGTTAACTGGTGAACACTGATGCCATGCTAACGACTATGAGACGGCGCGGGCGGAGGCAGGGGGGAGGATATTGGATATCCATAAAACTGAGGACGATTTTCGAGAGGAAGCTGTAGTGTTCACCTAACCAGGTGCTTACTTCAGATGTTGGCTGAATTTGAGTGGTGGCATGAGGCATCGATATGTTTTTGGGGTTCGAATGATTTTGATGCAAGTTCATCCTCGCTCTTAAATACAGTATGAACTGAATTTTCGTGGAGTTTGAACAAAGTTTATTTTAACGTAATTGAAAAACATTTTTGTGTACTTTTAAAAAAGAATTTATAGCAGTTTTATACATATTTTTTTTCAAAATAAACCCATTTATGTATGGATAATTATATATTGATATGAATTGTATATTGATGAATTATATATTGATATGAATGTAATTTTATTCGAAGATAAATTAAATAAGACTGAGGTAGAATGTGTTTGAAAAATAAGTCAGATATCACCATATTCTTAAATATACATGCTAAATTCGAAAGAGGAGATTTGTTATTTCTAGTGAATGCTCAAACCTAATCTGTAAATGATTGGCCAACGTCCTGCCCCAGAACATTGTGTCCTAGAGCATTGTAACCCAGAGAATTGGCCCCAGTGACGTCCTGCTGAACAATAGACAACTTTGTTGAGATTAGGGTGAGGGTTAGCGTTATGGTTATGGTTAGGGTCACTGGGGCAAAATCTGTGGGAAAAATTTTGTGAGGCTCGATGTTCTGGGTCAGGACGACGGGAACCCTGTTAATCTGTTCAAAAATATTTTCACTTGCAGGGTTTTTACCATATTATCTATTCTAGGCATTTTCAAGTCATGAACGAAGTGGAAGCATTCAGAGACTTTTTGACGAATTACAACAAGTGTGCTGAACTATGTTTCAACAGTTGCATAAATGATATGACCAGCCGAGAGATCAGCGAGAAGGAAGATAAATGCACTAATAATTGCTCTGATAAATTTCTGGCAATTAATGCCAGATTGTTGACTAGAGTTCAGGAATACAACACTTTGCATGTTGATCGAATGAATGCCAAATAGACATCTTGTTTGATCCATGGTTTTTAAATTCATTAAATCCTTAATTTATGGCTCTGGGTACTTATAACATTAAACTAAATGACATGTTCTACTTGAAGGTAATATTTCAGATCTGTTTTATCATTGATGTGAGATTCTTTTTGTGATAAATGACTATCACATGATTATAAAAATTTGTGTTACTAGTGTCATAATTGAATTACGAATTATATCATAATTTATACGAGAGCTCTAAACACCAAACTGTCTATATAAGCATTTCAATGTAGTACTCTATACTTTCACAACCATAGAATTAATGGCGCAGCAACAAGTGCTAAGACTTGGGTTGGGACTCAATATCCAAAGATCAGATGGACGCATACACTCAGCGGTTGTGAGTGGTTTGAATGAAGCTCAACAAAGTATAACTGTGGAATGGTTTGAGGGTGGTGAAACAAAAGGAAAAGAGGTGACTGTTTTGTTTATTTTTTATTGTACTTTTAATAGAGAAAGGTATTTTAGGGAAGGATCACAAATTTTGACCAATGAGAAGCTAGAAAACAGTGTATTATAGCTTCTGATTGGTTAAGATTTTTGACCCCTCCAGCTCCCTTAAAATACCTTTCTCCATTTAGCCTTATGTTTATCAATCAACACTTCTGGGGAACACAATTCTTGCATCTGAAGTGACACAAACTTTCTAAAATAAAATTCTAGTTCGAATAAAAGGAATTCTCTACATTCTTCTACTCCTAAGATAATGATTTTAGCAGTCCTAAAGAATACCATTCTCTTATCATAAAGTTTCATTTACTAAAACAAACTGATAACAATTGTCCAAAATTAATGTATGAAATAAATTACACTAGTTCAGATGGGTAGTGAGCTTGCCTTTTGATTTATGACAGCAAGGTGTGTAACCTGAATCCATACCTTTGTAGGTCGAGGTAGAGACAATCCTTGCTCTGAACGAAAACATGTTGCCTCCTCCTGACTGGGCTGGGTATGAACACTTTCATGTCCCTAAACCAGCCCCAGTAAACAGTCATCCTCCTCAGAGCAGAAGTTGGTTTTTTGTTGTTTCTACCAATGTGTTGGCCTTCTAGGGCAAAAGTGAATTATACCGATTAGGTACTAGGTACTAGATACATAAATACTGTTTAAAGTAATGACTCTATGGATAAAAACAAACAAGTGTAAATGCCCATCTCTTTCAGTTCCTCTCGCTCAGAAGCAAAACTTTCCAGTCCAAACTCCAGCAGACCCTTGTAAGTACACTATATTATTTACTGCGTTTTTGTCGTATGTTACTTCACACTTACTCTGGTTATGTAACTTCATATTGCTACATCATACATGTATGTAAGTCTTATTTATGTCCTTACTAAGGGCACAATAAGGGCTTGTTCTGTACTGTCTAATAAAATGGCCAGGGGCTTTGTAAGAAGGTCACCTGTTCGAAGGGAAGAATGATACGACTGTCCCTCCTTTCCAGTGAATTTCAAAATTCTATTCACCAATACTGTGCAATGCAGCATTATTCAATATACAACGTATTGAAGAATTACATGCACGCCTTTGTGGTTTATCACTTAGCAGCTTCTTACCATGCATGTCATAAAGACAATGTAGTTTCGTTTGTTTCTTCTAAGAAAATACTTTACAGATATCATGCTCTCATTCATGCACTCATATCGCAAGTCGCAGACTGCGTTGCAGACAAATATACAGTGCACTCTAAACATCGGTATCCGCCACTCTTTTGTGTGTACATAACTTAGTCACAACCGGGGCATATTGGATGTTATTGTATGTAGTGTTCTTAGCTAATTCGACGTATTTTCAGCTAAAAGAAAATCTCAGTGTGTAAAGGAGATTGACAAGATTAAGAAAAACAGAGAAGAAAGGAGGTGAGTTTTACTGAATCTATTTATAGCATCACGTGCTGTGTTACCATAGCTACAACCACGTGTTGTGTTACAATGGTAACAATCACGTGTTGTGTTATCATGTTAACAATCACGTGTTTTGGTACCATGGTTACAATCACGTGTCGGGACCAATCTTAATCACGTGTTTTACAGATGCATTCTCACATTAAGTAATCGCACACACAAGTTTTTATGCCAAGTTTAATACTTTATGTGGCTTCTCCTAAAAGGCCCGAGGAATGTGGAAATCTTGGTTCATTATACCACATTAGTCAGCTATGTACAAGGAAATACCTAGGTCTGACAATGTCATGTCAGAACGTAATTAGTGAAATCCTACATTGCTATTTGTTGTAAGATAAAAGTAATTTGCAAATTTACTTACCATTTAATTACTACAACATTATGAAGAGTTGTGTACAGTAATTACTAAAGTACCCCATTTCTACTCGTCTGATTTTCTTTCCTAGTCCAACATAATACGTAAGACTGACCTAGTTGCAGTACACTACATTTGGTCTGGTACAGTCTGGTACAGTACACTATAGTTACTGTACACTAGTTACTGTGCAAGGTTAAATTTACATGGGTATATGTTGGTATCATACTTGAATGTATACAAGAATGTATACATACTTGAATGTATACTTGAATGTATACATACTTGAATGTATACAAGATGTATACATACTTGAATGTATACAAGAATGTATGTATTCTTGAATGTATACAATGTATACAAGATATTATGTACATGTATACAAGATGTATGTATACTTGAATGTATACAATGTATACAAGATATTATGTACATTTATACAAGATGTACAGTTAACCTAACTACCAAGGTGTTGGAGGAAGTATCTGTTCCGTGAGTGTTACCATGGCAACAACTATGCAGATATTATCTCCAAGTGTAGTGTTACATTTCACTGTTAGATACTATATCAGTACCTTGTAGTGTATAACAGTGTATACTATGATGTTGTCATGTCCATCAAATGCAGCTAACACCGCGCTCGGACAAATATTAACTGAAGAGATCGACAATTAAAATAACTCCAACTTTAACAACGCGTTTATTTTCCCTGATCCGATGTACAATAAATTATAGTCGAAAAGTGGGGAAATTGTAATGTAACAATATAATATATGAATGCATATTTCAGCTGATAATGAAGGAGCACGGAAGGAGCACGGAAAAAATTGAATAAAGTAAAAGATATTTGCTTAAACTCTTGAATTCCTCTCATTTTGATTTTCCCTTTGTGAGAGCTGTTGGGACAATGTAGATTAAATTCTTGTCGATTTAATAGTTTTGCTGATATCTGTGTTAACTTGAAGCGCCCATAAAATTATTTCAGGATTTAGATAAATATATCACTGTGCAATAATAACTGTACAGTGATCTATTCAAAATCAAATTCAATATAAGTCAATAAAAGTAAAGGGCCGCATGACACTATATATTTTGTATGATGTATACAGCCCAATACATAAAATGCAACATTGTGCAAGTACGTGCACAATCTATATTCTAATATGCGGATTGCGGTAATATAATAATACAAAGTTTATTAAAAATGTACTGTATTGCCTATATTATAGATATAAAGATAGATGTATAGAAAGAAAGACAGATAGATAGAAGCATGGAATGAAACTGATAGATGAAAGTAACTGTGGAGTGTGGTGTTAGATATAACGTGAAATCATGAACAAGTTCTACTTAGGTGGTCTAGTTAAATCTTTGTATGAGTTTGTGCTCCTTTTTGTACAAATGTTTCACATGATGAAATATAAAAAATATCTAAATTTTGAAAAATTACGATCTAGAATTTGTGTGAACTAATGCCAAAGTTTGTGTATATCTTCAATACATATATCTCTTTCATACCTTACCTATGTTACCAGAGCTAGAGACTACTACGACTTCATACACGAGTATATGTCCTTCATCTTTGCTGAATTTCACGGCGTCTCCTTCAGCATAACAAAGCAGTGTGTAGATCTGATCTGACTGTTCTAGACCGTAAGTCAGTTGGAGTGTTCCACAAGACTTCTGTTTCACCTCTCCCCGGTACACCGACACATCCACGTTGGTATCAAAGTCTACACAACTTCTGAACATAGCCTCGCTTTCCACACAATCATCATTGGGATCATACCAGTTGCTATAAAACCGATAATATACAACAACCTTATCTATATAGTAGGTTTTATCAAAGTGAAGTTTGATCCAGCCTGTTCCGATATCAGTAGTTGCCAGTGCGTGAGTCGAGAAATCATAATCTATTGCATATGCAGCTGCACAACATTCTTCGTTGTTTTCCCATGTTCGTCCTTGTGATACATTTGTTGGTGCTATCTCAGCAATATCTGGTTCTCGAACTGAAATTATCATCGATTATCGGTATTCAATAGATGACTCTATTCATTGAACCTCTATTCATTGAACCTTCGTTCAAATTTCTTTGTACCAATTGTATTAGTATCAATAGTATTAATGGATACTTACAAGTTACTTATTAGTTCAGTTATTCGGTGTAGTCCTACCTTGTAGCACAACCTTAGAGAGCCTCGAAGACACCAAAAGTAAGAACAAATTGAGATAAGTCATTTTGTTTGTCCCCTAGAACTGTATCCTGGTGAATAAATCTATCCTTTTCTGTCGCTGCGGCCTTCCTACTCATTGCTTTGATTATTGATAAAAATTTATTTATCAATTTACCCTACAAATTTCCTTATTTTTGAGGTTCTCTAGTGAGAGTGAATCGCTGTTATGTGATAAAAGAACAGAGAACGTTTTCTTTCACTTTTGTTGCAACCCGCCAATAACAACCTCGGCAAGAGTGCATGCTAGTTCATACAAACGACAGCACTATTTAAAATTACAATTAAAAACCTAAAATGATCAAAATAAATTAATGGGTAACAGAGAAATTATTTTACAATATATGCGTGATTTTCTTGCCACTTTGGTGAAATTATTCTTAAGCAGCGGGATCTTACCGCAAGAGGACTGGCACAGACCAAGAAAAATACAGATTTTGTGTTATGTTTAAAGTCCTGTGTCTCCCATAATAGTACACTGCAACTTCAGTCACAAGCCTGGGGCGACTTAGCTAGCTGCTAGCCTCAAGACCACTGACCAACAACATCATCAGAAAACCAACAACAAAAAATGGACCATCGTCACTTTCATTCTCGACTGACTGAAAATGTTTCTTCCTCCCTCATTTTTACCGGTTACAAAGATTAAGATATTTTCGGATAAATTTAAAATGTTTTTCCTGTGAGATTCTATTCCTTATATGAAAATATGTCTAAACTACCGTTTGAGAAGCAGTTTTATGCCTTGACCAGAAGCTCTATCTCGACCTGTAGACCGAATTTTTGTTTCCCTAAATATTTCCTAAATATTTCAAGATCAAAGAGTCACATTATGTAAAAAGAAATCATTGTGAGTCATCCAGGGATAGACCAGAACAAGTTTGACCAACGATATGATATAATTTGTCATTGTAGTCGATCAGAGATCAGAGAAATCAGAATAAGGATGCTACAAACTAGATGGTGATAGGTTAATAATTACAGCAAGGAACGTATTCAAGTGGGTGATAAACCGACACCACACTTAGACAGTATGGGGTACGACCAAGGCCGTTAGGACCGTGTGACTACAGATATAAAGATATAACCACAAATACTGACAAACGAGGGCGTCAATTCAACAACCAATTAGAACAATTCTAAAATGGCTGTGAGGACCCCCACGTAGCTCTGACAACAAACAAATATAAGTAAGAAAGAGGGTGTAAAGGAGGAACTAAACACTTGCATGATCCTTGAGTCTTGACACGTCAAACTAAGGGCGATTAGTATGTTAAAAAATGTTACAAGCCATTATCGATCTTCAAAGTGTTCCTCCCTCGTGGAACTATCCGAACATAGACCTACCTTCCCAGGAACAGAGAGAGAAGAATAACACCGAGCATGTGAAGGTGATTGCCGGACTTGCCTACAACTAGCACTTAAGATATAAAATATACTGTCTCAAGTAAACTGAAGCAGCTGATCGTTGCTTGATGTTTAGTCGCATGTGTAAAGAGATTTTTAGAATGTTAATTTTCGACCATGAAGTGATGCATCTATTTCAGGTAGAACCTTAACTGTCATATTTTCAGACTGTCACGTCCGTATTCATCCTCAAATAATTTATATATTGATACTGGTGTTGTATAATAATACCAGTGTTGTATAATAATACTGGTGTTGTATAATAATACTGGTGTTGTATAATAATACTGGTGTTGTATAATAATACCAGTGTTGTATAATAATACCAGTGTTGTATAATAATACTGGTGTTTAAAGTATTAAATAACAGAACACCCTATTCATATATGCTATTTACATTTCACGCTACACAAAAATAATGTGTGACGATCGTGAGATAAAAATCACTATAATTTACCACACAAAGGCGAAGTCAATCCTGAATCACGGACAAGCTTCTCCCGTCAGAACGTAGTATCAAAGCACTGTAATAATACCGTCCAACTATCTGCTCCTTTTACACAGTCACATTGCACCGTTTTGTCCCGTGTTCTTGCTTCATGGTCGAAGTTTAGCCTTTCTGTTGCCTTTTTTTCAAAGTAGATAAGTCATCTCACCAGCATATACGAAAAGACCACCCAAAGATTGTCCAACATTTTTCAAAACCATAGTTTGCCAACGTGCTTTATTTTACTTCTCTGAACTCCGAATTATCATCATATCTATTTTTCAAAATTTCATCACCCTGATCTCTATTAACCTTCAACAATGAATAATCAATTAACTATATATTTCACACACTTCTAAGGCCAAGTTGGTAAGTTAAAACAAAAGACCGTCGTCTTACTGAGCCTAGCTGTGTAGTAGGACGTCATTCCATAGCCATGTGTAGTGGGAGGATGCACTGAGAAGGTTAGACAAACCTCCAAACTACCTAACAGACAGTTCCTGGTCATGCATAAAGTGCTCAAAGATAAACAAAAAAGACAAAAGTTGGACGTTCTAGTCAACAGACAAGAATATCACGTGTGTTAGAGCACAATGAAAACTTGCTGTGTTTGCTCTGATTGTTGGAGGCTTTGTTATGGTACTCATCGCAGGAATCAATTACAAGTACTCGAATGATAAGACCCCATTTGACGGCACTTATGTAACTTATCAACCTTCTGTACAAATCAACTCTAAGAATCTGTGTAAGCGAGGGTATACTGCAATACAAGCAGACATGGACTGTTATAGCTATGTAAAAGCTTTTCTCAATAAATCCCGATTTACAAACATCACCAAGACATGGTTTATCCGATAGTCTACTTTTTCAAGGCATGGTTTATCTGATATTCTACTTTTTCATGCGACTCAGTGATGCTACCACATCGCATTAGAAGTTATGGGATACCTTAAATTTTTCGGGACATGGCCAGTTTGATTCTCTCGGGCATTGTGCCGAATAATTCGACTTTATTGGCCAAACTCAATAACGACCATCACTTTAATCCTACAAAAAGATTTGATATGACACATCATAATATCTAATGTCAATTATTTCAGACAGCGTGTAAATCAGGCAGCGGTTGGTGGAGATATCGATCCTTCAAATCCTAATTGGGAGTTTGCTCAGATGATTGAGTAAGTTAAAGTTGCATTTGGAATTTCCAGAATTTCAGTACAGTCACTTTTTATATAAAGTTTGAATGACATTTTTGGGGAATATGTCAAATGTTTGATAATGCTGGCATCATTATCAATTTTATTTATCATTTGTCATAGTTATTCTTCGTCCTGACTTCTAACTTCTAATCAGTGACTATCGGAACGAGCTAAATGTTACTCCTATTTCGTTTGCTAACGAAATAGTCAGGGATCACAGAATCTGTGTCTGTGTCAGAAAACGGCCTATCAACAAAAAAGGTAAAAAAATCTGAAATCATTTTTAAGCTAACGTCTTTACATAATGTGTTCCATTTCTTGGTTTTGCCTCGTTTAAATTACCAAGCTATCAGTAAAGTGAAGAACTTCAAGAAAACTTCCCGGTAAAATTTGAGACGTTTAAATCAGCTATTAGGTTAACAAGGTGTCAGACATTTTCTATTATCCGCAGAAAAGAAAGCAAAGACGGTCGATGTTCTAACTCTCCCATCACGGGATACCATGACTGTGAGTATATTTTCTTGTCATATTGTTCCAGAAGATTCAAGATTGTGTGATAGCTCGTGATATTTCGTGTTTTTACATTATTACTTACAAACGTCGAATGTGAAAAAGTGAGACAACTAGTGAGAAATTTACCGCGCTTTTCGAAATTAGACTGCATGTTTGTAACGCGCAGTGCAAAAGTTCTATCCGGATATTACTGACTTTTCATCCAGTGTGCGTTTAGCACGCACGTTTTTGCTTCCCGTTTGTGAGAAATCATTACTCACCATAGGCAACGGACTTCTATCCAATGTACTACCCTCGAGTGATTTCTATTTATAATTTGTAAGTTCCACCAAAGTTTAGGCATGCAGGTGTCACTGATTCATTTTGTTGGAATGAAGAACAAATGAATCAGAATTCGGGCCTCCACCCTTTTGACCTAAATAAACACATAAAGAAGTGACAAAAAGAAGTGAAAATTTTAATACTTCTTGCAACTAAGCAACTTACAGGCTGAATTGGAAATAATAATAATTTCAGGTGCACGAACCGAAACTCAAAGTAGACCTGACAAAGTACTTGGAAAACCACAACTTTCACTTCGACTACACATTCGACGAAAACGTGGACAACTCCACAGTATACAAGTTCACCGCTCAGCCCATTATCCGGACCATATTCGACGGTGGTTTTGCCACCTGTTTCGCCTACGGACAAACTGGATCAGGAAAAACCCACACCATGGGAGGAGACTTCTCCGGCAAAGACCAGAACTTCTCAGCCGGTATATACGCCATGGTGGCTCGGGACGTTTTTGACCTGCTAAAAAGTCAGCAGTACAGCCACCTTGATCTCAAAGTCGGGTGTAGCTTCTTCGAGATTTACGGAGGGAAAGTGTTTGATCTGTTAGCTAAGCGAGCCAAAAGACGTGTCTTGGAGGATGGCAAGAGTGTTGTTAACGTGGTGGATCTGAAGGAAACTCCTGTCTTGTCAGTGAACAGTGTTCTGAACGCTATCAAGGATGGCAGTGCAGTGCGAACGTCAGGACAGACCAGCGCTAACGCTCATTCGTCTAGATCTCACGCAGTGTTCCAGATCATTCTGAGGAATTCCCGTGGGAAGTTACACGGGAAGTTCTCCTTGATTGATTTGGCGGGAAATGAGAGAGGTGCTGATACGAGCAGTGCTAATAGAGCTACCAGATTAGAAGGTTAGCTTGTTCCCGGGCCTCTCATGTCAGATTTTAATTACCATTTTGATTTTTGATCTCTCGTTTTATTGTTATCTTATCTTACTAAAATGTTATTCAAATTTTACCGCAGCATTATCCTTCTTCAAGTCGATAACATTAGAATTTGGACACTCAACTATAAGTACAACTATTTCAGGTGCCGAGATCAATAAATCCCTCCTCGCTCTTAAAGAATGCATCCGTGCAATGTCCATGAATGCCATGCACATTCCATTCCGAGCTAGCAAGTTGACTCAGGTACTCCGAGATTCCTTTATAGGGGAGAAAGCTCGAACCTGTATGATAGCAACATGTGCTCCAGGCCAGAACAGTGTTGAGTGTACTCTGAATACTCTGAGATACGCTGACAGAGTCAAGGAACTTGGTTAGTGACTAATAGCGAAACTTTTTTATTCTAGCTATAGCTATAATGCCTCTAAGTTTTGATCGTGTTTGTGGTCATTTTCAAGGACTTTTCAGTGTGATATCTAATACTACTTTGTTTCTAACTAGGTCCCGGAGCAAAACCAGCCCCTCCAGCCCCCAGCATGCTGAATAACGATAACGATCTGGCTTACATGCACCAAAGTCTCCGCAGTCAAGGTAAGGTTACCATGGTAATACGTCTTACTCTAGGTCAAAAAGAGACTTTACGGTGTAAAGAAGAATTGTGTACTGTTTATTTTGGAACTTATTTACGGTTACACATCAATAGCGCCCAAACCAGAACCTGCACGTTCTTTTAAACAGAATCTGCTCCCAGGGGACGAGGAAGAGGATCCGGAAATGTACAACTTCCACCAAGCTGTGGACATGTTGCAGGAGGCTCAGGACATGCTGGTAGACGAACACCAGCAGTGCATATCGGTACGACATTAATTGTCATTATTTCACAGTGGAGGGTCCTAATCTCACAGAATAGAATTTCATGAGGGATTTCTTTAAATTAATAATTTTGGAGAAATGATCATGTCTATTCGTACATACAGTAATATAGCAGTTGAGACCTGAATCAATAAACTTATTTAATATCAAACTTACAGGAAAATAAAGAGTACTTGAAACAAGAGGAGGCTATTTTGCAGCGTGTGGAGCAAGACGTCGATTACGACATTGAAGGTAAAAATGTTTCTTTCCATTAGTTAACCTAATGTCCGAATAAACTGTCTTCTGTTTTTCAACTTGCTTTTTATTGTGATATCTTGTAAGTTATTATCTTGTAAGTTATTAAATTTCTCTCCTAACTGTTTTATTCCAATTTTCGCGCTTTAAATGTATCATTTTAATCAATTCTCGCAAACCTCCAGATTACGCTCGGGCACTAGATGTGATCCTCCAGAGGAAGATAAACCGTCTGAAGACGATGCAGGATAAACTTAACGCTGTTCGAAGTCAGCTTCATAAGGAGGAGGAAATTAGCAAGACCCTCCGTAGACCGGCCAAAAAGCGATAGTTTGCTAGTTTTGTTGTTGGTTAATTTACGTATTTTATAATTAATCATGAATGAATTAATGTTTAAGACTGAAAGATCATTGCTTAATTTGAGCTGGTGTGAAAATTAAGTAAGGAATGTGTGCATTTTCGAAAGAAATAAAGTCACTGGTTGACAGGACTCCAAGGAAAACAAGAAAAATTGCTCCATTTCAGTGATAAGTTGAATAGTTAATAATTGCTAATTATTGATCCATTATAATATCCCATTTACCAAAAAGAATAATAGCATGGCCCCAGGTGCCGTTTAAAAGTTTAAATTTCAACCAAATCGCTGGATTTCTTCGATTACCTCACACGAGTTAGATTATATTGATTAATTAACTGTATTCTGTATATTTGGGCTTAAAATATTCTTTTTATCAACAATGAGATTATGTGAACTGGGAAAGAATTCTACTCATCACGTTTGGTAAAAATATTTCGTTCGCGGCATTAACTTTTCAACGGAAAACTCTCTGGCAACCATCTTGCTATGACACTGTAAGTGTATCGCTCAATTCAAGGTTTCCTGGCGACAAAACAGTATTAGACGGCTTTTAGAATTATTTTATTTTTAGATAGTGTTGAGTTTGTGATGCTGTCTTTTCCTAAACTATATCGTGCCAAAACAATTATGGAAATTGCTATTCATGTTCCGTTCTGTCAATGTATTTATCGATATTGTTATTAGTTTTCTCCCGAATATTTGCTTGATCACTTATTGTCCTGTGTAAATAAATTATTTTAAAATTGCCGTGATAACTGGCATTATCTATCATCTATCGTCCTTTGCCTTACCAAATGAAGTTCTTCTTAATTAGACTAGAAGTACACCTGAATTTGCTCCTTCATCAAACCATAGACGTATATTTGCTCCTTTATCAAACTTTACGTAGAGTTCCCAGGTACCAAACAGTAAATTTGTCTACCAAATAGTAAGTCTATGGTTTGCTTGTAGCCCAACTAGAATGTTACCAGTCACTTTACTATCTTTCGGAAATGAGTAAGCGGTAAGCCCGTACCTGACTGATGATTAGATATGAGCCTAAATAACTTTATGAAACTAGACAGAATTATAGCAGCATATAATACACTTCTTTCCTAATTTACAACCACAAATGATCTTCGGAGATGCTGTTACCAAGCTTTAAGATTTATTTATGTAATTATTCGGAGCTAACGAGCGATTAACTTATGTTGGTGTCAGGAAGGATTGGTCATCAGTAAAATTGCATAATTGCTGTTCAAAAGCCGGTTCAATTAAAGTCGGCTCTTAGTAACAGACTGCAGCTTGGTTATAAGACTACGGAGCTTAACGGCTATTTCTGCAATATTTCGGTTTTAATAACCACGTTATAGTTTCGAATTGGCTGTCATTCGCATTCTACGATAGTGGATGACCGACTATTGAGAAGCATATCATTGCTTTCAGGTGATCGTAACAATACTGATTGATGATTTTAAAGTACTTATCATTATGGTCATGGCTTTGGATATTCATTTGGATTGTTCAGATGGATCGCCATGAGAGTCTGTACTAGGGCTAGGCTGCCTCGGTTAGTTTTGTCCTGGTTGATTGCAATTGTTGCTATGAATACTCATGTAGTAGTATAGTACTATAACTATATTAGTGGTATTATAACTTAGTATAGTACATAGTACTTAGTGCAACAAGGATATCTTGATTCAAGGTCCTGGAAGCCTAATAACTACTGATATATAGTTTCAAGTTTACCAATGGCTTACCAATACCATTCAATTATCAACATTGAGAGAAGTTCTTCTCATTTTAGTATAAATTCTAGTACATGCGGCAAGTACTAGTAGTATAGTTCGATTTCAAAGGTTAAGCCTGTGTGTTGCTACAACGAGATGCCACCATCTTTAAACTCGTTACCTTTTCAAAGTATTTCAAACACATGCTTTACATATTTGCACTCGTAGTTAGTCCAGTTCCAGGCTGCTTAACCAGCTATACAAATATATTACCAACTCTAACTTCAGCGTGAAACTTTATGAAACTCCCGACATTTAGACGAAGTGAATTCTTAACTAGACAAACCCAGTGAAATTGTATCTTACCCAATCTGAAAATTGAAGTTAGGAGACTTTCGAGATTTGAATCTCGATGTAGCCCGACTTGTTTCTTCTCTTGTCCAGTGAGATAGAGACTTGGAGTGTGCTCTCTAGAAACTAGACAACTCTAGAAACTAGACAACTCGCTTTCTTATTTGCATTGTGGAACATGTTTAAGTAGATATTCAGTATTTGATACTATCATAGACCGACTAGCCTAACTGCTAGTACTAGAACTGGTCACTATTAGTACGATATTTGTCAGGGATATTTCTGACTCACTATCAGTATTGAGCTCATGAAAGCACATGCCCAACCGTAACAACCGGAGGAGTTAGCAGAGGTAGTGATAAGTGGTATTGGTAACGCTAAACGCCGACTCCGCCCTGCCCCTAGATTCTAGGGGCAGGACTGAGTCGGCTAGATTAACAAGCGGAATGTTGAGCATGATGTAGGATAATGATCAGCACAGTTCAGGTGTAGCAATACTTGAACTTCATTGTTCATAGTTGGTTCGGAGCTGTTTTAGTCAGCTGTCACCGTGTATATTGACTAGTGTCTACTCCTCCTCCTACAGTGTCTCTAACTCTCACACACCTCACACAGACACACATACCAGACTGTACTACAATTTGTGGGAGTAGATTTCTACATTATTCAGCGACCAGCACCTTGGAGTTGGAGTGGTCCTGCTTGTTGCCACCTTATTCTCTCCCTTTTGTCATGCGCGGCTTAGAATTTACTGTTATAAGCATAACAATTTAAAATCTCTTTATAAATAACTGAGACTCTTCCTTTATTGTTAAAAATTGCCCGCTAGTTTCATAACTAATTAATTTAATTTACTCAAATATTTCACTTATCACTAGTCACAAGAACTTATATTTATGAATATCTCATCACGTCGTCTTACCTATTCTTAATTCTTATATTTCTGTTCAACATCTAAAGGATACAGCACATTAAAACTGAAAGCAGTTCGAATATAGATGATGTAATATTGGGATACAAACTTTGCCAATTTATTAATTATTAAGCGTGATGCAGCTCAATAAACAGCGTTATAGTCTGCTTCCAGCCTTTTATTTACGTTAACATTAGCCTAGGACAATTAAAGTTATTAACACAAAGTTCAATAACGACTGCACACGTTTTCAACCGCATCTTGTACTCAAGTCCGTATCATGCTGACAGTTTCCCACTTCGAAGGTTTCAACATGCTCACATCTTTGATATGCGTACGTGTTTGGGCATTATAATAGTCGATATCTTGTCTCCTTCACTGGTTACTCTTTTCTAACAGTCTGCATATTTATCTAGGCTTTTATTTTTAACTTACATGCCAACATTCACGTGTTTTTAACCTATTAGGCTAATAAGTTTTCCTACAATTGAAACTCAGACTTTAGAGTCATAATTCTACGCTTCTATAACCGCAGTAGACTGCTATACAGCCAGTGTTCTGTTTGATGGTATGGCACTATGGCAGTTATCTTACCGAGAAGTCTAAAGGTTTTACTATATAATACTTACATGAAAGTACGTTCCGTCAATGGTTGTCAAACTCAAAGTGCTAATGCACTGTCCAACAATTGGAGGAATGTTTGCTTTCGGACTGGCCGATTTGTCGGATAACGTAAACAAGTGAGGACATGTGTAGGCCTCACATGACCCAGAGCTGCTGTGATAACTTACTAACACTTGTCAAGTGCGATGTTTGGCCTGTAGCTGGCAATGTGGTCGTTGTGCTGGGTGTACAAGTCTTCACTATTTACTGATAACACATCGTATCTGTACTTCTTTGGTAGCTTATAGCTATTGTAATTTGTATTGTGTAAGTGTTAATTCAGCGTTATTCAGTGGTCTCTAGTATCTTTTTTAGTTACCGGCCCTCTTAAATAGGTATTGCTTGTAAATTAGTGAAAGAAAGACTATAATACTACAGTTGCAAAGTTTCCAAATTTATCGCTGAAAGAAATATAGTGCTTAACTTACTAGTAGTATAACTACTACTTACATTTACAGGCTTAATTTGTCGCCACACAATTTGTAATATTAAATATTAATCTCATGTAATTTCCTTCTAAGACTAAAGGAAGCGAGGTTTCTCTTCGCTCAAGAAAGCAGGAATCAGCTCAAAATGCCAGTCAAGGTAACTGTCACTCTCTCAAGTAAATATTGCAGTTCGTTACTATTACTGTTAAATAACATATCTTTTTTCCTGGCCGACCTTATCTTTAATATGGAAAGATGTTTGTAGCATGAGCATTTAAAAAATTTAGATAGTTAATACAAATTAAGGTTCAAGAAATTGTTTTATTTCAGCCCAACTATACCTACCGCTGCACAGCTTGTGGGAAAATGTGGTTCTCGAACAGCAAATGGAGCACCAAATTGGTAAGTTTGAGAATCGAGAGACAGAAGTTATTTAAGTTATTTATTAAAGACAAAGTTTCTCAATAACTCTTCGATTTATCCGAATTATCTTGTGTCACATCTTGAGTGCAACCTTTATATTTATGTGTTACACTTGTAAGGAGATTTGTGCTGTGTGTGTGAAACACTGATACGAGATAGTGATTCTAGTATCCGCTAATCCTAGAGGAGTGCGCTAAGGGCATTTGCCTATGCAATCTTCTTCGGTCGACTCAGCCGAATGACCGGGAAACCGTGATTGAGGGTTAAATGAGGAGGGTCTCCGTTAAAAGATCTAGAATCTTCCAGGAGCCCCTTCAGTGTAACTGCAAAAGCCTGGGTACAGGTGTAACAAATACAAATACAATAGTATAAACGCTGTCCAAGGGTGAATATTGAATAAGCATACAGCATGTAGCATGATTTTGTCCCTCTATACCGGTTTCTTGACTGAAAATCAAATTTTCAGGAATGTACGAAGTGCAAGGTATTTGTTGAACCAACTAAGTACGATCCAGTCACCGACAAAGTAGTGGCTTCGTAGACAAAGGAGTCCTGGATGGACTTTTGAGTAATTGAACTCTTGAAATACAGACATTTACTCCACAGTTAATTCAAACATTACATTAAGTCACTCTAGTTTTGAGGTATTAAGTTAAAGATGCTGAAAATATCAAATGGTAATTTTCATACGACAAATTTTCATATGCTATATTATGAACAGAGGTCTTTACATTGATCTTCCGAACTAACCACGTTACTTAATTGACTTTAACCAGCCTACTCTTTATTAGCATTTAGCAAGATCATTCAATATATTTTGAATTATTGAGCTTATTATACTCAGATTTTAGCGAACGGTTTTCGCAAGAGCTTAGCGTTAGGGTCGCGTTTTGTAACAAGATTAGAGAACTAGTCATGTTTTTGTCACAGTAACTGATAAACATAAGATGTTATCAAAGCGAAAACGCTTTCGCGCGCTACATACAGCACGCATTTTCAGAAAATGAGCAATACTACCTCACTAAATTGAAGAATTGACAGGAGGATTTCAATAAACAACATTAAAAGTTTGCAACTGAACAATGAAAAATAGAAAACAATTAGCGTTAATCGAACAAAAGGTTATTTCGAAAACAGTATCAACAAACGCAAAATATACAATCCATTCATTATTATAAATTATTGTAAACGTCTAGAGAAATCTGAAATAGGGCATGAACAATATAATTAATTCCATAATAATGAACAAGCATCGAGTTATAAAATCAAAAAAGAAATATAACTATCTTTACAAAACACAATCAATGAAAAACAAAATGATAACTTTATTAAAACCAACAAATCTGTAATTTCAGTAATTTAATTAAAACTTTGTCAGGAAGCCCGACAAGTTTGATTTTTAACGAGTCCTAACTTTCATTTATCTGTAAGATAAGCTTGCTCATGGCAATTTCACTTTGCTTTATCAAGGAAACTGCATTTCTCGTCTCCATATACGGAACTTCTTTCAGTTTGAAACACAGGAATGTTTTGTTTATCATTTTACCTGCAATTATAAGCATTAGATCACTGGTGGGACAAACGAGTGGAGGTAACGTAAAAATCAGGTAATCGTCTTTCATTTTTAGAAGTTTACCTCAGATAGTTTACCTCAGAACAAAATTGAAATTTTCAGGGATGATTGACCTTAAGTAAACTAAACTTTCTTAGCTACGCCAGGTATCATTAACTTCGCCCGATTTCGATGGAAATTGACATAAATCATGAACGTTCATCGGCCTTCGGTCAATTATACCTTAATTTGTGAAAAATGTTATTTAAAAGTGGGTTATCTGTTGAAACGCAATCGGAGGTTTTTGGACAAAAATTCAGAATTTTACTGCTTCAATTTGGTTGGGAATCATGTCTTTGCTTTATAACAAGACAGCCTCAACCGTTAGGATCTACTTGTCTCCAACTTTCCGGAATTCCGGAACATTCTTTCGGATTTCTAGAATTAAAATTCACAGGGAATTACGATAGTGATAGTTGATGACTGCAGAATTAATCTTTAGTACAGTTTCTAAACTTCAGAGAAAAGTGTGTACTGTGTACGTGTGTACGTGTGTAGGGAATATTTCTCAGAGGAATCTAAGACACCCCGCACCCAAAATATTTCAGTCTACAGTCAGTCCATAGTTTCAGAGTCAAGTATTGTTCAGAACAGCTATTAGTCCATATAGCTAACTCCAACCAGTAGATGGCGGTGAAGACAATGACAAGGCGGCGAGAAGGACAAAGCGGCACGAAATAGCGAGAATTCCAACTTGAAATTTGGTATAATCGACTAGGTATGTTCTTTGGAGATTCAGGGTTATGGTTATTAGAGTTAATGCAAGGCTGAGAAATCTTAATGGGGTAAAGGTTGATCTGATTGTTTGTAGCTATTATAGACACTGTAGTTGTAGTTAGAGCGAGACGACATTCTTACATACTGACAATGAAATAATAAACTAGATGTAAGGATATGACTTTAGAAGTAAAATCAGATTGTTTTTATGTTTTAAGTTTTATTGAGGTTTCATTAAACGTATAGCGAGCTCATTAACTGAATTTCTGTTCTAAAAAAGCCGCAAAGGCTGAGAAGATTAAAAAGTTTGGATGGCGCGCTGTGATGTCATAATGGAACTGCCCGATCACTTTTGCTGTGCTCACAGCTAGAGCACTGCGTTTTGCCACACCGATACGTTTTAATATCAGAAATTTGGTAGTTTTGACCATTTTATCGGTTTCTAGAAAGACAGAAAGTATTTTGTCTGAGGTTGAAAGTTTTCGCTGAAGTTAATAACTAAATTAAAACAAACTCTTACAATAACCCACCTATTACACGATAATATCTCCCAGTAATAAGTTCGGGTTGAGTTGTGCTGGACAAGTAGTAGTTAGCTTCAAGTAGATTGTTCTCACTGTCCTTCAACTGCAGCTTGTAACTCACATCATTTACCCTCTCCTGAAGAAATAGACGTGAAACATTTTTACATGTAAAATACATTATTATTAAGTGTAGAATAGTGTACATTATTACATGTAAAATGGTGTACATTATTAAATGTAAAAAAGTGTACATTATTACATGTAAAATAGAGTCCAATACTACCGTGACGTCATCGTGTATTAATAATCGTGTTATTAAAGTCACACTATACAATTTAAAGATTTTCTAGCTGCAACGAGAGAATTACCTAGTGCTACTAGTGTAATACACACGTACTTGTGTGTGTCAGTTTGGAAGTAATAATGAAACCAGATCTGTTGCATGATTTGTGGAACTATTTAAGTAACAAGAACACAAGGCTACTGAATATTTGTACACGTAGCTGTACATATCTGTGGTAAAGAAAACTAAAATTACACAAACTGCGGAAATTTAGCGATTAAAAAGGGATGAGCCTTACAAAGGTCGCGGTTGAAGGAGAGAGGTATGTGGTAGGTAGAACACCTGAACGGTCAAGCCCATCTCCCTCCATCACTGATACTTCATAAAATCATGGCTCAAGGCTGAGCAGAAATTCAATTTAAAGTAAAGACATTCCTCAAATAACTTCCATCATAATGCTCCAGAAATATTGCGGGCCAAGTATTCTCACACGCAAGGGTTAAGTCGCCCCTTTCGACCCAGGCAACACCATATTAGGAGATTTGTAAAAAAACTGCTGATGTCAAGAATAAACTAATAAAATGACACGTGGAAATTTCCTACTTCTCTTTCGAAATTTTCCTTTTATGTCTTTCAAATTAAACAAGAGGTCAAGTCCATCTTGTTAAATTTCAATGTGACATCATATCCAGTGTGCTATAACTCTGACAGTTAATATCGGCAATACGGCAGAGTGTTATGTTAATGTTTCTTTTCTGCCACAGTCCCTGTCTTTCTATCACAGAGGAAGCCAATCAAGTTATCTTTGCTGAGCCAACAGACTTACAGATGTCAAAAAGTTGGCGTTAAATCATGGAGACAGATTGACAGCAAAATTACTGAAATCTCATAATCCAGTATTCCTCTCAGTCAATGTGTAACTAAGGACCACGTGATAGATTTATATTCGGATAACGTTAAACTACAGCTGACAGTAGTTAGGTAACATAGGAACATACATACTATATATACATACTAGTAGTTAAGTCTTACAACAGAGAGGTACCTGACACTGCAGGGGAAACTGTAAAAAAACAGAAAAACTAGCGCTAGCAAGGTAAAGCTAGAACATAGACGGATAGACTATCAGCAAATCTTCTGTCATATACTTCTCTCTTTACTTTTGTAAGAGCCGTACCAGGCGGGATGAGAGACTACCATACTATAGTATTATCTTGTTTCGTCTGATCGCCTTCTGGGAAATAGAAATCCAACTTATTCCATACTATAGTATATATAATACTATAGTAATGATGGGATGAGAGACTACTATAGTAATGATGGGATGAGAGACTACTATTATAGTAATGATGGGATCAGAGACTACTATAGTACTAATACTATAGTAATCGGCTATAGCAGTCTTTGTGGACAGGGCTTTTTGAGCATTTTCGATGAGAGAGACTATAGTAGTCTAAAATCGGTTGACGTATTGTAGTCTACTATATAAGCAGATTATCAACTATAGTAGTCTGCACACTGAGTCGGAGAGCAGGTTGGAATGTGTTCAAGGTTTGCTTTCTCTGAGTCCTCTCATTCCGAAACAGGAAACACTCTATCACAGATAGCAAACTCCACAGTAATATCATATCCCCATCAAATTTCGTGAGAAATTGAAAGTATGAAGGTCCAATGCCTTATCAGCTTATCGTATGAACGTGAAAAAAGGGTTTAAAAGGGCGCCATTTTTGACACGGTCGTTTGATCGCGAAATTAAGTGACGAATTCCCCCGATTTCTCATCTCTAAGTTAATTATATCAGCCCAAGGCATCCTGTTCATTATGAATCTGCTTTATTACTCATTAACAGACACTGTTAACTTATTACTTCATTATGCGTGTGGGATTGAGTGTGTGGTGTAATCAACTTTGCCTTTTTTGTAATTTTGTACTAGTATGAGTCACACAAAGACTGTGTAGAATATTATAAGAGTATAAGGTCCATAACAAGGGCCCAGCTAGCCTAGAGACTTTACTATTCAAAAGAGTTTGAACATTCCTTTCAGACCCAGTGCATACCCCAGTCGGCCAGTCTCTATGTGATCCTCATATTACGAATCTGTCTATCTTTCAGCAGAATCATGTTAAGCGGCATGACAATAGATGAATAAATAAATAAAATCAAGTTATACACATCAGTACATTGAATGTTTCAATGTTAAGATGAATAATGTAGCGAATGGTGCTGTGAAGGATAGATTAAGTCAGATTCACTTTTTTATATGGTACTATTAAAGAAATGCTCTGTTGTAAATGATAACATTTTATGTTAATCTCCACACTGTATTTCAAGTAAATTTCACCAAGTTTACATTACGTAACCAACTCAACTAACTTAACACCAGACCTAAAATAAAGTCCTACTTTTCAACAACCTTTTGTCTTCTACACTATCCGAGCTCAGTTCTGGAAGCTTCTCTCTTCAACTTCAGTATTATCTCATTATCAAAACTAACAGTCTCAGTGCCAATAACAACTTGAGTAAATATAAGAAACTAGACTCTTGTTAGATTCCACTACTAAGTCTAGCTAGAAAAGTATGGAAGTACATTATACCACCTTACCCAGACTGGTTCAATTAAATAAATTTTACCTGGTACATCGTGACGACTGTAGGTACAAGTAAAACAGTAAATAAACGTTAAATATTCGCATATTATTTAAGTGTTGGACCGAGTCCGTCTAGGATGAAGACAACGACACCTATAGTGTGTTAAGTGTAGAAACCAGACTGTCTGGTCACCATGGTTACCATGGTAACCAGACAGTGGGTGGACTGTGTTATTTCCTCAGAGCGGACCGACCCGACTTTGGTGAGATGGTGACAAAAGTTATGTAAAATCAAACACTGCCGATGTTACATATTTCCAAGAGACAATTAACGCAGACGTTTTATTACTGCGAGAAAGAGAATGACGTTAGTATAATTTACTAACGTTCTTACCTATCTTCCAACGTTCTTACCTATCTTCCAACGTTCTTACCTACTTCTCTAATATCAACGTTTCTTATTCTAACTTTCTAAGTTTTCGCCTTATTCTTTAATCCATCTTATACTTAATTTAAAGTTGGACTGCAGTATATTTCAGGAACACAATAACATTAAGTACAGGGTTGTATTACGGAAATATTAGAATTTAGAAAATACCTACTTTTAGAGTAGAACTACTCAAGTACCTGCTGCTCTACTGACTAATTCACCGCCAACAGACACAGGAAATGTGTGACAGATGAGTCATAACGGGGTAACGGGTCGATGAACCTTCTTAGAACAATGCATACTACTAAGTCTGGGACTAATTGCGATAAAATGCGAGATTAAATCGGTAAAACGGGCTAACGGCATTGAGGAAAAATCGAATGATTGATTCGATTGGAAGTATTGAAGTTGTAAACTGTGGGAGAAGACAATAGGCAATTGAACTGAGAGAGAATTCGGAAATGAATTATAGCGAACTTTTTAAAAGTTATCAAAGTTATGAGGCAATTCATGAAAGAACAATGACGGCTTCGTGATTTTCTTAAAGTAGAAAAAAACTTGGTCTTCTTAAAAAATGACAAAACACACAAAGTTTCGTTAAAAACAAAAAACCGTAAACATTTAGAAACTTACGGAAGAGTTAAGACAGCCGAATATCTCGAATAGGAACTGTGAGCTGTGCGTCAACTTTGCCCAATGTAACATCGCTGATACGTTACATGTAACAATCCTTTTTCTACCTGCAGGGAACAATGAACATGAGAGATTAGAAATGATTGAGTGGGGAACTCTATCAGATGACAGTAGAGACTGTTTATTTGTTGGTTATTTGATAGAAGAGGATTTGATGAATTTGGATTTTGGTAACACGTGGTGTAAAGATAAAACATCGCAATTTTATTGATTATGATTTAGATTTCGATTGAAAGAAAAGTTGTGTACATCTTTGTGGGACTTCAAAACTTTAAAACAAGCACAGAAACGTGACATATTCAAATTTTCTAACAAGTTTTTATTTTAGATTTTAACAAAATATTTTCGTTAAACTTCACGGCTCCAATCTAATGCATGTAAAACATTTACAGAGAATTCTGAATCAGCTGCAGGAAGATAAGAGCAACCACCCAGACTCAGAGGCTAGGGTGTGAACAGGACGTTACTAATACTGCGGAGTATCCGCTATTTTAAACTTCTGGCCTGATCATTATCTCGGATTTTGTTTGGGTGCGGCGATATTTTGAGACGTAATATCGGGTTTTCTTCCTCCTTATAACTCGCAACTTGTACATTTCTGGCGGTTTCCGTCTTGTCAACAAGCGTATCCAAAAACCCGGAGTGCTTAAAATAAACGCCTCCTAACTACACGGAGTCTATTTATAGAAACATCCTAGATCTTCCTTCAAGAGAGCTAATTAAATGGTGGTCTGGGTTATCAGTGATACTAAGGAGCTGCTCAGAGACAACTTTAGAGGTCCAACGAAACTCGATCTGAAGTACCATCCCGAGGAAGTTTACGGGAATTTTAGTTTTCAGATTTATTGTCACAATACATTTCATCGTTATTATGAATTTAATATCTTAACTATAAATAATATCGTCATTATAGATTAGGTATATCGTCACCATAAACTTATGAATTAAATTATATCGTTATGATAAATTACATTTCATGACTACATATCATTATCTTATTAACAGGAACCAAGTGATGTTGTAATTTGTATGGACTGTCTGATGGCTATTATCGTGGTAGCCAGATTAATATTCTGTTAGCCAGGGACAACTAGGGTAAAGTTACGCAATTCACTTTAATACACCATTCATCGGTAAAATTTTAAAGTTATGTGGATTGTGGTGGCTAATTTCAGATAAAATCCCTCGGAATCTTACACCAGATTCCCAGACTCCAACAGCTAAGTTCAGGTAAATCAGCGCTTTTGATGGGCGGTGGGGGGAGAGTTAGGAAGTCAGCTCATTCTGGCTACATCCATACCACGGAGAGGATAAGGCGTGCAGCAGCCTTGCGGGCAGCAGCCTGGCGGGCAGCAGCCCGTAAAGTCTGCCGACAAAGCAAAGAAGGGTTTGGTGTATAATGCGAGACCCAGTTTAGTAGTTAATGAATAACCCACAGCTCAGGATACCAGTCTTCCACTTAACCCTATACGTATACAACAGGGCATCTCCAATGTAAAGGGCAGGTCAGTCATGCAGCACTTCAGAGAGAGATTGTTGTCGACTTGCCGGTCCTGGATCTCACAAGTGTAACGATCCTGCTAGTGTAACGGTCCTGCTGGTGTAACGGCCTTGTTTTCCTACCAGTCATTCGTCATTTGTCCGTATCTTCACTTTGACGAATTGCCGAGTTTCAGCTCCAATTGGTAGGATTTATTTGGTGTTTCTTGCCAAATGATTGTAAGGTGCAGAACTGCAGCGTGGGTGTGACTTGCAGCAAAACACCCCAAACTGGCGTACCACCCACCTTTATAATATTTTCTAGGTTCACCTACTAAGGATTTAAACTGTTCGGCTCGACATAGGTTGGAGCTGAATTTTATGAGATAACTGTGACTAATCGCACGTGTATCTTGAGAGACAAGTTTTTATTCACGCCAAGGAGAACAATTAAAGCTTTAGCGTCTGGCTAGAAAAATAAAAGATGCACTAAGGACACGCATAAGAGCATTAGGAACACCCATTAGGAACATCTATAGAGAATTCTTCTAAAACCATTAGACCACGTCTACAGTGGCCAGTGGGCATGAACCAAAATGGCTTCAAAACTCCATTCGCAAATCGCAGTAACTGCGACACACATGCCTGCTCTAGCCTGTAACAATATGCACTGGCCATGCTAAAGTGGTCCTTTTAAGGATTCTCAATTATTTTCTTTCGACATTTCAATTAAAATAATACGCATACCAATGTCGCGTCCGGGAAAGACAAATGTTCCTGTCGAGCACACAGAAGGGTTGGTGTGTTGTCGTGTAGGTGTGTAGGTTTACAGTTCTGATCGATGATAGATGAAGAAGTAGAACTACTAAAAACAGAGCCAGCAACACAGTAAGTGACAACCTCTAGCTCTATACATCTAGCCGCCGTATGATGTATTTATAACGAGCTCAGGGATTTCTTCTCTTCAGTATGTTAATATGGTGATATGAGCTAGCTGCTACATCAGTTATCTTAGCTAATTTCATTCTCAGTAGAACATGCATTCTCCGCTAAAACCTAAACATATTTGTGTTGGTGTGCGCGTCTCTGGAATTCAAAGTCTGGTTGACACTTCTCAGTGTTGATTTACTAAATAAGCAATTTTAGGCTAACGGAAGTTAAAGAATAGCTTCTTGAACATTACATCTTAAGTTGTATATAGCAGTATAGTTGGGCGACCAACGTTTTATATTCTAACCTTACAGCCGCTGGAACCCACAAGAATCGTTTAAAAGTTAAGACGGCGCAATCCTGCAATAATAAATTTCCTGGCCTACTTATGAGAATCGTGATAATATTTGTCCAACACATAATCAAAACCCTTTACCCTGAAATCTAGAAAAGACTTGATAATTTATGAGTAGGACGTCAGCTCAGCTAATACAGCAGCTCATTAGCATTATATCAGTTCGTGCAAGTTGCTAAGTTTAATTTAAAATTGATTAAGTTTGCTCGCTGCTCAATTCACTGTTATGACGATAACACAAAACGTGAGAGGCCATTGAGAAATTACTAATTAACATAATAAGAAAATATACTAATGACCTCTTACTTTTAGCCCTCAATCACACTGGTTATAGGACAACTCGAAGGCTAATAAACTGGTTTTATCTTTTTGGTATCACCGTTTTCAACACTTATAAGAGAAACGTGACTAGTTAGGAATTCAATTCAGGTAAGTCAAACAATATAAATATCCATAAGAACGGACGAGAATTCTGTACAAGTATGATTATTGATTAACTGCACGTCTTGGAATTGATAAAGCTTTTTCTGCCACTTGTGGTGAAGCAATTCCAGCTACACCTTACTTTTTTCAGCACCGTAGACCTCCTAAAGACCGACTGAATTAACGCCGTCGCAACTTCCTCACGACTTGAAACTCCTGATCTGGACGACCACGCACGCTTTCCCCAGATAAGCAGAAACAATTTTAACTTTAAATTGTTATCTGGGTGGCGCTAATACCATTTTCTAATCACGTCACTTTACGACATTTACTCACTTAGAAAAGTCCAATCGTCCGACGGTGAAAAAACGTGGTGGACACTGGACCCTCCAGAATAATGCAATATGTAATGATGTGTAATGATAATACAAAGATTTAAAGTAAGTTAGAGTGTCGAGGTGAATAATGGAACGTTGGAGGTTGTCTAGAGTAAACGTGACGAAGAAACCCTGAGTACCTACTGCAGACTGTTGAGATGTATTGACGATGTTTGGGACACGTGTACTTTAATCTCAATACAGCACGTGACATCAATGACAAACTGACCTTCAGCTTCTGGTAGTAGAAGTAGTGTACACAGTTCGGAGATCATTAGGGAATTTTGTAGGGCTATCAGAATAGTTCAGGAGACTTATACTACGGCTGAAATTTAAACTTTACTTGGGCCGCTTTATTGTTACATGCTACCAAGATAAAATAGTAGCATATTTGAAACTAAACTTTACTAGCTACCAAGCTAAAACAATTGATTTCTTCTCACCCACCAAGTATATTTTGCAGCCGTATGAGTGCACACACAGACTCTACTTCTTCATACTCAGGCTGCTAGATTCCTCTTCAAATCACAGCCGTAGTAATCAGGCATTCCGACAAACCAGGCCGAATATTTCTTGTATAAAGTTGAATATTCAGAAGTCGATTGGCGCGCACTTAACGGCTGTGTCAAACAATGGTTTTTGGGAGGCTTCACTCTTTCACAGTGTTAATTTGAATAGAACGAGTTTTCCGGTTGACAGCCAATAAATTAGAGAATTGTAAGGGTCCGTATTTTGGAGATTTTCTGATTTTTGTAGTTTCTTTATGGTCAAACAGTCGGCATAGAAGTTTTATAGAAGAAGTGAAAGTTTTGCGGAGTGATTGGGAAAATTCCTATCTGGAAAGGGTCACAGATGTCGTATAACACGTGACACCGTTACTCGATATTTATTGGTCGTAACTGACTTCTTATCTATTATGGCCAAATTTGCTGTGACATGGTACAAAAATTTTGTGACCACTCTTCACTTTCCAGTCCCAAGAGAAGCTGTTTCTCGATATATTGGACGGAAAATCATGCTTATCTTAGATAATCATGCTTATCTTAGATGTATGAAAATAACAAAATCAATAATGAACAATAAAATTCACTTCGAATTGAGTCTGGCCGCTATTCGCCGTTGGTTGGCAGGTTTAGTAGAACCTCCCAAGTACTCTAGTACACTGTCCCGCTGTGTACAGTAGTCCTTCTGTCATAGCACGAGGTTTTGGATTGCTTTTTTGGTTTCATAAAGAGGCTCTTTTACCGATCGCAAATGTTGGATGCGTTGGATGCGTTAGTTTTTAATTTTAAGTGCTCAAGACTAAAGCTGAAGGTCTGACTTGTCATATGACTAATAACTGTAAAATAGGCAACAGTGCTAGCTTACTAGCACTGGTTTTATCGAAGAGTCTGCATCTATCTATCTATGTCCCTCAGTACGCGATCTTTCCGTTGTACGCGTTTGAAGACCATCACTAGAGAGGTAGAAATGTGCTTGAAGTCACAAAAAACTCTGCAAATACTCAATTCTCTAATTCTGGGCTTGTATTATATCGTATCATGAGGTGGTGATTGTTGAAACTAAGTAGGCAAATAAAGAAGCCCTGCTATATTTAGCGACCTTTGATGTCTGGACTGGAGAAAATTAGCCTCATCCCAACGAGATCCTTGCCAGTTACGGACAAACTTTCCACGCTGCACCGTTACGAATTTATACTAAAATAGCGACTTTAAAGTTTAGGGCATTACTTTGTTTACTGTTAAAATAAATAGGCTGGAGCTGGTGTACACCGAAAAGAGGAAAGTTTAAATCATGTTCTCATATTGTGATGTTGTTACGGCAGGGTTAGACTGAGGTCATCATTTCGCAAACTTTTAACACTTCCCTCCCCTACACTCGCCAAGTTTGTCTCTAATTCTAACCCTGGAGTAGCTACTCCAATATAAGTAAATTGTTGTATATATACTGGATATTTATAAACTATTTTAAGTATCAGCGGTTCATGAAGTAACGTACACCACTAAATTAGCCGGGGTTTATTAAGTAAATAGGCTATGCTTACATTTTAGAGTTTGAGACCGGAGGCATAAGGGAAACCTGGGGACGTAGCTGAATTACCTTTGCCCTTTTTTAACTAGCTGACGCATGAAAAAATCAACTTACACATTGCCAAATTGAACTAAGTTATCGTGATTATTTTAGGGCGGTATTTTGTGTCGTCACAAAAAATTAAAGTACGCGCCTTACTGAATTATTGAGCGAAAAAATAATCTATATAAACTTACTTTGATGAATTCTCAGCACACGATGACTAATAAGCATTGCTCTTAAGAATGCAGAAGGTCAGAGAACCATAGAATCTTACCTTATCGTTTCATAAAAATCAACTGTTCAGATACACCAGAAGTTGTGTCATTGTGTGGCCACATTGTCTAAAGTTTTCACGTTTTTGCTGCTGTATCTAGCTGCCATGTGCATATTATTGAGATATATCTCATAGATAAATATATGAATATATAAAAATATATATATAATACATGTATACGAGAGGCCGGTACGCGTAAAACATAACATATCATGTTAACATTAAACAAGTTGCAATTAACTGACACCATAGAAAGGCGCACTGTAGCAGACAAACAGGAATGTTAACACACGCACAATGTACATGTTACATGTCTGAATCTCTCTCTGTATAACTTATAGGTCCGGGGTGATGCACTATACATCAGATTACATTTGCATTGCTGATTTGAGACATGCAAATTAAAGGTTAAACAACGTCTATGTTGCATGCGTATCTTGAAAAACTTACAGTCTTCCAAACATTTTAGGGGTTGAAGGTTACAAAGTAACACCAATACCAACTCCAACTTCAACATAAACTCCAACGCAACACTTACACTATACTGACAACAGAACTTTTACTAACACTTACACCTGCTGTAACACTAACATTAACCCAAGCGCTGCACTAACAAAAACACCAACACCAACACCAACATCATTACACTAACATCATTACACTAACACTTACATTAACACTTACATTAACACGAACACTAACAAGAGTAAAAGTATTGATTCTCTGTCAGTATGGCTTCGAGTTCAACTTGTTTCTACTACTAGCTTTCTAGGTGTGTAGAGTAAGTACATCGCTGTATTCTTCAGAGTGTCTTGGTGTATACTTTGTCTATACTGGATTACTGGGCGTATTCTGCACGTGCATTGACCCACAAAAAGAAGATATAATAGGGACAATGATCAAGGCGCCTCGAACCCTAGATACTTACTTTCTTACTATAGAAATCGTGAATCCATTACGTGCAGCAAAGACGAAGTCTGTAAGTCTGTACAAGAATTAGATTTTCATGGGTCAGTTAAATTCCAAATGGTGATTAGACTGAGGAAATGAACAAGTGAATAATATTTGAGGATGGAAGGTGAGTTAGTATAACTAAACTGATTGATGTGTTGGGATTATAAGTCACTAACCAGCCAGCCAAAACCTTGTATTTCTATCTACTGAGTCACTAGAATTACGAACACAGCAGCACCACATTTAATATCCAAAACTTATTTATTCTCTTTATTCTCTGACTTAGATAATTGGGTTTACCGGCCGAAAATTCGTCTGTGAATCTATTCTCCAGCATATTACAGAATCTTGCCTAAGTTCGACCTGGTCGACCAGTCGCTTATAACTCTATTTTTTGCTGTTAGATTATTGTAAATTATGATTTTTGATCATAAATTATCTGAATCATCTCCAAGCCAGTCACTGCTCCTTTATTAAATAGTGCTGCTTATAAAGTTACATCGTAGAAAACTGTGTGGAATAAGTCACATTTATAGTGTGGTTATAGTCATAGTTATCCCACCAATGCAATAACGAATAACGAGGTACTGACGTTTAATTTATTAATTTATCCTACTTTAAACGTCAACTAGATGGTGCTCAGGGAGATTAGCCCTCTCAAGCAGACAAGAACAGATCAGCATTAGCATAACTTGTCTGTTGAATGTAGGTAACATACTTGCCATGCCGACATCATCCCCCTTATTAGCTGAACTCTATTGTAAGCAAAGTTTAAATCGACATGCTATGAAGAGTAATGTAGCTCCACTTTATTGAACTGTATTTAATATTGGTATTCCTGAATAAAGGAATAAAGGAATTTTACCGGCACCGTGGAATGATCTAATATTTCCACCTAACATCCCGAATTAAAATCTAATTTTCTGTTTACGTCATCCACTGTTCGCATTCTCTACCGATCGGAATATAGCTAGCATCAGCACACATGTAATTACAGCAATAAAAGTAGTAGTAGTAGTAGTAGTAGCCCATACTTAGATAAATATATACAAAATATACTGTAGGTACCATGTACTCATGAACCCATGCAGTAGGTGAGGCTGCTATCTCTTCAAACACCGCCACAATTTACCATACCAATTTACCAATTCCCGATCTTCACTTTGCCATTCTGCCCGCTACGTTAAATAATGTGTAACGTCAAGGTATTAAAGGAGTCAATGAGGGTGTCTGCAATGAGGCTTATTGCATTGCTTCTATGTGCAAGGGGATTATTGTTTGACAAATCTCCATTGTCCGAGTGGAGTTAGATAGACGAGGAGAAAAAGGGGAGAAGTTCGCCACCTTGGTGATCTAATGGGACAGTCTAAAAACTTCTCCAAACTGGTCTAGATATTGTGACAAACTCATAAATTGTTATTAATAGCTATAGATACTTAAATGGGGGCAGAGCTGCAAAGATACAATTAGATATCGTAAAAGACCAAGAAATAGAGGCTAAGGATTATTTTACTATTTTAATCTTTAACGATTATTCACGATAAATTTTGTTTTCGTATGTAGTCAGCAAGTCAAATCAAGGATATTTACATCGGGAAAGTTAACTAGGAGAACTTTTTTTCTTATATTTTACTGGACCGTCAGTCAAATGCTCAGTTTGTCGTCAAATTTAGTGTATAAATAACTCGACCCGAATAAGAGTTCATAGAGTATAATTGCTGATATTTTAGATAACCAGGTAGGTATTATTAGCAAAAGCCGGCATTGATAATTATCATTATGCAGTTTTACACACGAACGTTATTACTATTTGACGTTAATGTTTCATTCCGGTTCGTAATAGACAAAGAAGTCTGTGCTTAACAAATGCATAATGGGTCACATAGCTTAGGTAACATATGTCACAATGCTAACATACAGGTCACGTAGGTCACATAGGTTGGTAAAATCATTCAGGGTGATACCGACACAAAATTATAAACTTTAACTGGGCTAAGATGCTAAATTTATTGTATACTACTATATGTTTACTCTACTAACTATACTACTATTGTATACTACTGCACACATTGCCTCCAATTGTAACAGCTGACTAGCTTGGAACTTGAACTATGGATTTAGAGACCGTACCTTGTGATTACTGACTTACTGCCTAAGTTATTTAGCTAACCAATACATTCAGGTGAAGCTGCGTAGTATCCAATATCAGGGCCAGTGGCGTAACGTTGTAGGTCTAGCCAATATGGCGCCCCTCGGCGATGAAAATGCGCCCCTAAGTGGCGCCCCTGGTGTAAGGGCTTACTGGGATCAATTTGTGAAAAAATGGCCGAAAAATCTAAATAAAAAGTGAAGTTATTAAACCAAACACGCGATTTTGCTAGTCGCGCAGTTAATCTTGCAAAATTGTCCCATATTTTTGTGACGATTTGGCGCCCCCTTATGACGGCGCCCCCCGGCGTAGCCAGGGTGGCCGGGGCATCGTTACGCCGCTGATCAGGGCACATGAACTAGCATTGAGTCACGTGTACTGTACTGTGTACTGTTCTGTGTACTGTTCTGTGTACTGTACTGTGTACTGTATATTCTGTGCTGTGTACCGTGCACTGTACTGAGCGCTATGTACTGTATGTTCTGTGTTGTGTACTGTGTACTGTGCACGTGTATTCTGTGCTGAGCTGTGAACTGTGTACTGTGTACTGTGCACGTGTACTGTGTACTGTGTACAGGGCATAACTTGAAACGAAACTACTTTAAGCGATAACCCTAGTTCTAGTTGTGAGGTGTACACTGCCTAACTGTGCAGTGTACAACGTACAATGTAGAGACCTGTGTCCTGTACAATGTTTAACGTTCTGTGTACTATTCTGTGCATTGTTCTGTGTACTGTACTCTGTACTGTTCTGTGTACTGTTCTGTGCATTGTTCTGTGCATTGTTCTGTGTTATGTTCTGTGTATTGTTCTGTGTTATGTTCTGTGTATTGTTCTGTGTTATGTTCTGTGTACTGTTCTGTGTATTGTTCTGTGTACTGTTCTGTGTACTGTACTGTATACTGTTCTGTGTATTGTTCTGTGTACTGTTCTGTGTA
>JH154184.1:758136-772264 GCA_000226015.1 Mnemiopsis leidyi | reverse complement strand
TGAGACAGGAATATTGAGCCAGGAATATTGAGCCAGGAATATTGAGCCAGGAATGTTGAGCCAGGAATACTGAGCCAGGAATATTGAGCCAGGAATATTGAGCCAGGAATATTGAGCCAGCAATATTGAGCCAGGAATATTGAGCCAGGAATATTGAGCCAGCAATATTGAGCCAGGAATATTGAGCCAGGAATATTGAGCCAGGAACATTGAGTTCTAGAAAAACCGGGACACAAGTAATCTAGAGTGGCATGAGAGTGCTAGCTCAGTGTGATCTAATCAGGGCCGGACGAGTTTAACGGCGAGAGAACAGATTACAGTATTACACACCAAGTAAATTTGATATTGTGACCAACGAAGCAGGTGGGGGGAAGTTTGAATATGTGTGAGGGCCAGAGGGAGAGAGTGTGAGATCATCATTTGTAGTGGGTTGTGTTTGATCGAATTATTGTGAAGTCAGGAAAATAACCTCATAAGATACGCGCGGGTAACAAGGAAATGAGGTACGCATAAACATGAGCATCTTGAAGTATTTATTATATAAAGTAGTTATATATTATATAAAGTAGTTATATATATTTATTATATAAAGTAGTTTACTAACGAATAAATCGTTTATAGCTAGATAACTGAATTTGTCAGGAAAAATCAGGTTGACCAGAAGAATGGAGAATTATAAGGAAAGATAATAGATTAAAGCCAAATAAAGATAAAGTTTGACACGAATGACACAGACGACGGGGGGTTAAAACGGCAGAATTGAATTCAATCAATTATAGCTAAGGGATAAATAATCATTAATGGATTTAATAAAGTTTTAAAAACAGCTATTAGCTGATAATAAACAAAATTAAATTAAGGGACCTCCTATAATCCTCATTCTACTACAAACGGTCGACACAAAGGCCCGGAGCACAAAGGAGCACACATAATTTCACAAGCTACGCAGTCGATTGAGTGTAAGACAAAAATGACTCTGAAGCAGCATGATGATGAATCATATAATGCTCGTGTTTGTGCCACTGTATCTAGTGTGTTAGCGTAACGCGCGTGACGTCACACGCGTGACATTAAACTATGCGGGATACCCTGCATTGCCCATATTTGTTTACTTCCTCGTGCGCTGCTTAGTCATTTCACCCCAGTCTTTTATGACATGTGCACTCACCACTTGCGGTTCATATCATTACTACGGTATTCTAATTGCCATTATAGTTTTAAAGTTCAGAAAAGGGCGCTACTAATAAGAAAGTAATGATGTCATGGCTTAAATATTTACTTTTTAAATCGGTCTTGGCCTCATGGCTCTTAGAACTCTGAAAAATTGACTTAGCTAAACCTTTAGAAACCAAAGCAAATCCAAAGCTATAAATGGATAAACTAAACAATCAAAACACAGAATTAAGTAGTCCAGTGTCCATGCTCTGTATATAAGCGAGACTGGGAGTATTCGGAACAAAACACGGGCTAGAGACAAAGCAAACTAGCAGTATTTCTCTTCCTAGCCATGAGACCCGGACCTGACTGATTACATTAACATTAGAGAGAGGGGGATATCAACATGCAACATTGGTCAGGGCAGGGTGTGACGTCATCACGCTGTACAAGCACCTTGGAAGTTTACACTCCATGTGTTCATGCTAGTCGGTACTCGGATAAACAAGACTGAAAAATATTTGATGTTAACTCTTTGAAAGGTGTCATGATCTATGCCTGCCGGTATAACAATAATCGTTAATTGTGAAATGCTGAAGCTCAATCTGCAAGGAGAGTAGTAGGAGATAATATCTTTCTCTATTTTGCACAAATTATTCCACAAGCATGCAAGATCAGAGGCAAAAATTCGGACATTGACAGCGGAAATTCCATCCAGAATTTCCGTTGCTAATCTGCTATACCCGCAACTGTTAATTAAACAAAGATGCAAGCAGGAAGGTTGGGTATAAGACTAGATACAAGATATGATCTGACTAGTCTTCAATGTGTAGAACTGTAGAACAAACCGGCCAGGAGGCAAACAATACGGGCACATCTGAAACGGGATAAATATTTCAAGTCGATTTTAAATTTCACACTGCCGCTTAATTGCATCTTGTAGGCAGAATATTTGGTATTCCAAAGGCATGTAGAGTGTGATGTGTGCTGGGTATTTTCAAAATTTTCCATCCTGCTTGTTGGGCCTTTGGGAGCATAATTATTCTGCAGATGATTCTACCAGTACCTGATTGACAGGAAATAAAGGCTGATTAATGGCAATAATGACTAATGAGTAAATACATTCGTCAACGTTTTCATAAAGCCTTAACGGTCATAATTTCAAATCAAGGGAGAATGCTGAACAAATGTAATTTGTCAATAATTATTCAAAGCAATTTCGAAACTTTGGTTTTAATATGCACTAAATTGTATAAAATAAGTAAATATGGTATCATTAATCTTGCTTGATGAAATACTCGAGTCCGTTATATACACACAATCATGTATAAATGACTCAAATATGCACTACAGCTATATACACAAGACGCCCATGAAGACTCCTTAAGACCAACTAGAGAGCTCTGTAATCGTTAGATAATGGGTCTTGAAACAGTCTAACTCGTGATGTAAGTGTAGTTATCCCACAGTAATGAGATAAGTGTGTTTACTAGTGCAGTTACAGGTGCTTCTTTACTGATGACGTCAGTTAGTGATGTAGTGAGATGTAGTGTGCACGTACATTTTACAGTGGGTATGTGCGGAGGACTTAAAACTTATAGGATCTGAGAAAACATGGGTAAAGACAAGTATGTATAATTGTATAAAAAACTGGCACATGAATTGACAATTAATATAGCACATTTTTATTATAGGAACCTTACTCTGTGTGCAAGAGTTGATAAAGTTTCAAACTTTCATTTTTATTTTAGAGACTCTTATTTGATCCATATACTGTAAAAAGTAAGATACTATATCCGATACGCTACTAGGATACTATACGTTACCAAGATACTATACTCTACTACTACAAGTAACTAATATAACATAAGTTACTAAGATACTACGCGTTACTAAGCTGTACGTTACTAAGATTCTGTACGGTAAGGCTTTATATGCTACAATCATGAGCTAGTGGGTAGGTCATTATAGGCCTGCAAATGAGATCGGCACACAGTTGGAAGGAGGCACGCCAAGAAAGAAACATGTTCAATACGTTCACTAAAAGTCCGCTACAGTTGGAATCAGATTGAAAGAAAAAACACGTAAAAGCCGGGACCATGCCTCAACGTTGAGGACACACTTGCACAAAGACTGCGCGTGTAAAGGAGAGGAGGTTGGAGGTAGTTATTCCTTATAAGGAATAATAGAGACTAGGTCATTGTCAAACGGTTAGCGTCCAGGGGGCCATCATCATAAAGTGCTGATAAAAATTATAGAATGTACAAGTTTACATCAAGCAGACACGCAATTGGCAGTTGGAATGTCAATGCTTAAGTTTTTTCCCAATAAAAGTAAGACGAGACAATTAGGTTGACAGAAATGCAAAATAATTATGAATCCATAGTATTTTCGTTGAAACACGTCATAAGTGGACCTAAATGAATTTATATAATTTGAGTTTATTAAGTAATTTACAACTGGAATGTTTTTTACAATCAGTTTCCTGTGGAACGCACTCCCTCACTCATTCGTTCCACCTACTCACGAAGTAAGGAATTAGTGGGAGGATGACGGGCCCGCATGGTTGGATTACCATTCTGTCTCACAATTTCCCCTTTACTTGTGATGTAATGATGTTAATGTTATTTAATACTTTATTGACAATAAGTACTTTTTTGTTACAAAGATTTATTTGAAAACAAAATATCTCACTCAAATATCTTACTCAAATAAATCATCTAATTTTTCGAAGACAATGATTTATGAATAAGAAGGGCGCTGGTTGCTGCTCAGACAACAATAATCCTGGACCACCCAGTCAAGCCCGGAACTCAATTCATCTGTCTAAACTTCTTCTAACTCTAAGTAACTCTTTTCTAATCTAAGTAACTCTTTACTAATTCATAAACAATTCTTACTTTTTCTTACCAAATGATTTTTAGTCAGCAATATATTCCACTTGATATTCTATAACGTGGCTTGTATGCCTACACTCAAAACACTATAAAACTTAGACAAAAATTAAAAATCATGATGAATTGTTAACTGAAAAAATTTTTAATAGAAAAAAATAAGGCATCGTTTTTATCGATTCGATATGTCATAAATGGATGCACTGTCTGAATTAAGAAATTCGTTTTTTTTCATCTGCTATGTCCTTTGGTTACAAGCAAAAAGAAGAAAGATGCTCATTCTCTAAAAATAAGCATAATCAGTTTCTTCATTATTAGACAACCGCAGGTAAGCCTCCCTCAGCTTTATAATACAAATTCTAGCCTTGTTTCTCAAGAACCTTCTAGTATGTCTCTGAAAAATCAAAACAATACTATTGATAGTACAATGGAAACACATAAAAAGTGTGCTAATGTAAAGTTCGTCACATAGTATGAAATCTACAAACTTGAAAGTTCCGTCCCGCCTGCCTCCTGCACTCCCCTCATCGTTTCCAGGGCAACTGTAGGTGTTGTTGCTGGTGACAACATGACGGACACGCACACCCACAGTTATGATATAAAAGGTGTAGGAAAAGAGAACATTGGCAGTGATGATGCAACTGGCATAACTGGCAGCTCGAAAGATTGATGACTCCAGTTGCGACTTTTTCATCCAGACTTTCAATTGGATGTAGACTGACATGAGGATTATCAGAACCACCAGGAGACTCTCGCATATATCCTTCACTTCAACGAGTGGAGTTTGGAAGATACGATCAGTGCCGTCACTATACTTATAATTCTTCTGCAGGAGAAACCTGTAAACGCAGGAAATAAGCCCGTAGCTGTACGCTAAAACGATCATGGCAATAGATACAGTTTTAAGTTTTTCGAGGACGTGCAGTGCGGACATTTCCATCCAGAGGATCCTGATCAGACAAAGTCCAAAGACCAGAACGATGTTTGTATCGAAGGTGAAGTTGTTGACGTATCTTTCAAACTCGTACTTCTTGTCTCCCCAAAACGCCACATAGTGAGTGGCATTATCCGTGGCGTTCCAAAGGTTAATCGATACCTTGAGACCCACCGCCGAGTTCAGGAGGTCCACTATAACTAGGTTGAAGTAGATGAAGTTTGAGGGGGAGTTAAGAAAACCCAGTTTTAGAAAAACCAGAAAGTTGGTCAAGCTTAACGGGATGTTTACTGCAGTCAGAATGGGGAAGAAGTATTTTAAGAAATGTCCAAACAAATCCCCGGCGCTGGAACTTCCACTTTCAGGGGTTGTTAATGTTGCGTTGCTACCGGCAACGGCTGAGTGTTGACTACCATCAACTTCGTAAGAAAACGTTATAACCATGATAAGATGACCTTCCTGTGGAAGGAAAAATGAGCTGGTTTTACCGACGAACGATCTAACTCTAAACAATTACTACTTTGCCTAACATGTGAAAAAGTAAAAAACCGCACAAAATTCCGATCCGACCATGATGGAGCTGCTAACTAAAAATGCAAAACATGCGTTATGCAATTTTTACTTCGAAACAAAATCTTCTTCTGAGTAGAGGAAATAACTTGTTGAGACATCTGTGTTATAATATAAATGTAGAACCGATATATGTAGATGCATACTATGCAGTTTTGCGCCCTACCACTATGAGAGACTGCAATGCATTCCTATGAATTGCTCACTGATCCATCATTCGACACAAATATATTTAAAATAGTAAGAAGGACGTTCCTAATAACTAAAAAAGGAGAAACTTTGGGGCAGGAGTAACTAATGGCGGTACAAGAAAGGAAAAACGGAGGCGCCATGTTTGGCAGATACAGAAAGGATCACCAATCAAGAACTGCCGGACAAACCTGCAATGATTCACCTGGTGATGCGATATTTAATATACTGCTCTGGCTCATGTTTCTATATTGTTACGCTTCCCAACCACGTCGAGGATGTGGAGATCCAAGTAACTTTAACAGATAAGTAAACTTATTGTATAACTGATTTTTGATTCCCTAATTTCGAGCGAACATACTTAACTTTATTATCGATTCAAATTTGATGCATCGGTTATTAACGAAAAAACAATTGGCATCGATCAAAAAATGTTTCATACTTTTAAAATTTACAACAACCTCGGGATTATCTGAATTTGTCCGATCCTAATCCGAAAATAAAATGTAGGGAGGATGCCCGTACTGTACAACCTCAGGAATACATCCTAATCCAGCTCGCATAGCAGCACTAAGTAAATAAGTAATTTTACATAATATTAGAACACTGCATAAGCTCATTAGGGCTAGGTGAGTGTGACACTGTGACCATGCCTCACGATCGGGTAATTTGACACTCCCCCCCATCAAACACTGTAAGCACAACGCTGATCTAAACAAAAGTAAAAGAACTGTTTTTCAGCACCAAAATATAACATCTATGTAGATCAAAGATAGGCAGCTATGTGTCCGGTCCTTAAAAGAAAAGACTGACTGAATTTATTTGATAAAGAAAAAACGTTCAAGATCTCAGCACCCAAGTTTTGGAACCTACGTAATACATATTGAGATTTATGATTTGGCATTCATAAATAAAGTAAGAATGTAGTCGTTCTAGTATATAAATATTACAAACGCGCTCGAATAATGTTCATTGTCGCATAATAGTTGTCGCTTAAATTGATGGCAATACGACACTTAATGTGTCTTTATGTTCAACAACAAAATCTAATAATCTATATAATAAGCTTTTTTTGTTATAAAATATGAAAATGTTTAAAACCATTGCATATTGAAAATTTCATGTAAAAAGTTTACGGTTAGAGATTAATAAATACATACTTTACAATTTATTATTGCATTTGCATAAATATTCGAAGCAAGGATTTCATGGGAATGCGATCATCTAATCATGGAGGGCGCGTAGCTAGGAAATAAGCTATAAATATTCTCATATTCGAACTTTTTCCATTGCAATCGAACCCCCAACCATCCGCATAGAAGTACCGTACATTGACCACTACACCAGTTGTCCTTCTCAGTAATAAAGAGAATTGGCGCCTTTCATCCGACTACGGGCGGCATGCCTGGCTTAGAGTTAGAGGACAGGCCACTGAGGAATATGTTCATTTTGAATCCCAAATCTTCTGAGGATATCTGAGGTTTCAGCTCGGGGTTAGAAGACCTTCTTTCTTCGGTGTTCAGCTCCTTTTCCGGGAGGTTTGGCGTGGACTGAAATTTTCTTGTAACAGAAAAGTTTCCAATTTCTCAACAAGATAAAAAGTACTGAAGAAGACAATTACAAAGTACGTTTATGCGACAGTTGGATCTGTGTCGTGAATACACTAAAATTCAGTTTTTAAAAGGCTTCACTTTATGATTCAACCGATTTGAATACTGAATATAATACATTATACTACATAACACTAGCTAACAATTATAGAACATGTTACAGCTACAAAACTGGCTTTACACATTTGGCATTTGCTTCATTCAGGGGCATCACTGATAATGATGCCTCAGCAGTGTTGCTAACACAGACCGTATTTTAAAATTAATGCATGCAGCATTTAGCAAAGATTTAAAAAGAAACTAATGACGACCATTGCTGATTGCTATCGCCGAGAGTTCAAATACCTCCCCCTCCATCAGACTCAACACTCGTACTTGGTGTCAGTTAAGAAATTGAATGCTGGAGCTATCAGTTGAGAGTTGGAGGACAAGACGACTTCCTGACTGCCCTGACTTGAAAACTGTCATCACTATCGTAGTTCTTATAAAACTTGTCCATGTAGTCCTCATCGAACTGATCCTCTGAGGTGACACTACTACCAGAGCTGGATATGGAGGTAGAGCTTGTACTGATAGCTTCCTTGAAGCTAACCCTAGAAGTGTTGTTGTCCATGGTTCCTACTCTCCTATTTGATTCCACACATTCATCAAGTCCAAATTGGCAAACATCCTTCTCTGTCTTAGCAAAACAAACATCTCTACAAGGCTCACTCTCGAAGCCATCCCTTGCTTTTAGCGATAGTTGCTCCTGAAACTTAGTGTTACACTTAGAGATACTTAGAAAGTTTACATTTTAGAGACACTGATACATTTCAACAAGAAGAAGACATTTACCAAGAATTGCATGCTTTCAACAGTTAACATAAAAATATGATATTCTACTACGTTTGAGCTCGATTAAATTTTTCAAACCATAGAGTTGAGGGAGTGTAAAGGGACAGATAGCTGGTTATTTGACCGGTTTCGTTTCATCAGAGCTGGCTTGACTGCCGCTAGGATCGAGGGAAGAGTTATCTTTGAGTCCTTCTTTTTCAGGTCTTGTTTTTGCTTTTGTTCTCGCTTAGCGTCGCTCTCGATACGTCGTTCACTCGGTGTTTTCGTGGGTAGGTTAAAGGCTTTCTAAGAAATAATAAGCCGTGGTTTAGTAGACTGTAGTGAGAAGTCCAGGGAATTTCTTAATAGCCACAAATTATGTGTGGTAATCATGACTTCCGACTGTCCGACAATCCACGGAGAAAAAAAATTGTAATTATCCATGTCATACACTTTGTCATACGAAATTTCCTACTACCCTAGGCAGTAAGCAGTACGCCAGTACGGAGTTTTAGTCAAACAGATCTGCTGTCCTGCTGACTTTACCTGAAAATCTACGACGGACTCCAGTTTTCTAGGTGTTCTCGGAGTTCTTGGAGTTTTTGGAGTTTTCGTGAGTGCAGGTAGAATCAGAGGAGTAGACGAACATTTTGCAGAAGTCGTTCTTGAGGGAGTTACTGAAATTCGTGATAACATAAACATCTGATTGAGTATAAACTCCATACGTTTTTGTAAAAGGGATTTGACGAGATGTGATCTATCACAACTAAGCCAGTCCCAACTAAGACACCTGAATATACGTCCTCGATACGTTAGTTGTGCATTGGAATCTGAAAGTAAGCATGTGATCTATCTTTTACTAAAAGACTGCGCTCTTAGTCTCAACCTGTTTAGATTTAGACTCTGTAACGTTGCCTGGTGACCGCAGCTTTTGTTGATCGGACTCGGAGGGGACTGCATAGAGAGAGCCAGGCAGCGCTCGGTAACTGTAACAAAGTTATGATCTATACAAATAAACTGAAGCAGTGTAGCAAGTTTAAAGTTTTTTCCCACTCACTGCGGTGATGAGCCGGGGGAGCAGAACCCCCACTACCGGGGGGCGAATCCTCCGAATACACGGCTTCGTTATCAGCCCCTTCCTCGTTCCTCTCGTCTATCTTCCTCAAGATGTCCAGAAACAGATTGCCAACACGTTTTGGCGGTGCTTGTTTTTTTGATGCTTTGATGATCCTGCATAATTAATTTCGTTAAGATTAAGTCACACAGATTTTATCAAGTTAAGATGGCTGACTATCTTGTCACGGATTAAAACACCAACATTTTGATAGAAAAGTTCACATATCAAGCAAACCTCTTTCGTAGGTTCGGTATAAGAGGCATCATCGGAGCGTTCTTTGGGAGTCCCATACGAGGGTCTAAACTGTTTCCTAAATCATAAAGAAAATTTTACCTCGTGATTTCTTATTGTCAGAGTATTATTGCAGTAGGCCGTGATGTGTCTGGTCGAACTAAATTTGACGGGTCTAGACTCTATAGCCATAAATTTAAAATAACTTCCGACTGCAATATTTCCCAAAAACCATGATCAATCGCAAGAAACTACAAATCGTTTACTTCGTTTGTTGACGACGTTGATCCAGGATCTCTTCAACCCGAGTTTTCTCCTGTGTAGCTTGTCCAGGCGTGTGTTGTATTCCAACCTTTTCTCCTTCAATTTCTCGTCATCATCCCGGAGATATTGGAACCGAGTCAGGCCTGTTGAGTGGAGGGTAACAGAAGGGCAACACATAAGTTTAAAGCTACAGAACCATGATATTGCATAAGAGGCATGAACGTTCTTTACCTAGCTGATTTGTAGCTATTTTAAAATCTTGCACAAACGCAAATTTCTCAAACGATGTTACTGACTATCACAAAACATCTGTGATAATCACGAAAAATTCGGAATTGCACCTGCAAAAGATCCGAGAAGAGCAATTTCCTCATCTATCTTCAGTTCTCTGTTCTTGCTTTCCCTCGTCAACTGACGATGAGCGATTAAGAGATCTTTGTAAAGCATGACACTCTTTATGCTCTAAATTTCAGGAGAGTCTCAACTTGTACGATAAGTACCAAGGTCAAAACAGAATTTCTAGAGATGAAGTATCGAACGAGCTTGTAGTTGTGGTATTTTTGTGATTATATCTGATGATATGCTTGCGATTGAGAACATCTAGGTTGGTAAAAACTTAACAAACTTATGCTCACTAAGATTGCAGTAGGTCAAGATTAGTCGGCTAGAATATGAGATGCTTGCTAAAATCATCCACCACATTCAAGGGCTGGCCCTTTGGAGCAGATGCCAATGTATAATGATGATTAATTGTCACACTTATAAATTATTCATACATTTTATAGCCCTGACAAGGATAAAATTTGGGTCCATTCACTTGAAAATCGCAATTTTCCGAACATAATGTATTAGTCATGTAGGATAAGGTAAGCAACAATTTTAAAACTTGTTTATCTTTTCAAAATAGGGAAAAGAGTGGCTAAGTTTCCTTCAGTAAGGACAAAAAACAGAGAACTGCTGCAAAAAACTTTTAATTGTACTCAATAGGTCGAAAATTGATCCAAAAAGGGTTCAAAGTTCAATTTTGGCCACTTACCTTATAAAGCTTGTTGCTCTCCAAAAGCTCCCTACGGTTCAAAGTTTTTGGGATTTCCTTCTTTTTTGTTGGAAGAGGAATAGAACGGGAACTGGTGAAGATCGGTTCAAATCCGGCCGAACATTTTCTGAAGCTGCTGGCGGTGTCTCCACGATCTGCGGTTTCTTTTGAGATAGTTCCGTTAGCTTTATTTAGTCAAAATTTTATACTTCACATAGCTGTGGGAAATGGAAATTTAATTTTATAACTATTTCTAACTAAACATATTCATATGGATTGGCTTTTATCTTCTGTTATAAGTTATCTAGTAAGCTTAGATAAAAAAGACCTTTGGCAAAACCTAAAACTTTGGATGGTCTGAAGCCTCGTCTTCCTTTGGGTTGAGATAGTAACTCTGTGATAGACAGTGTTGTGTGTAGCTCCCTGAGGGTTGATCAGTATATAATATAAATGTTTTACGGTTAATCGATCCAAAAAGACCGTCGTTTGTCGTAAAATTTGTAAGAGACGATAAACCATATGAAAATGTCAATAAATAACTAAGGTTGAAAATAAAAAATTTAATGTGTTGTTTATTGTTGAATATTCTCAAAACTAACTCGATATTTTCGAAAAGCTCTTCCTTTTTCCGCTCAATCTCTGCGTCCGTTAAAGATTTCGGTGTTTTCTCTCCTCGCCATCTAATCATGGAAAAGTCACACAATTTATCTTGATGTACACCCATTTAAAAAGGAGCTATATACTCGACAGACAAATGTATCAACAGGTAAATATAATTTTGTGACGATTGCTCGCAGAAGAAGGGTCGTGAACGTGAAGGAAAGCAAAAAAACATGATAAAGTTAGAGGGCAATTTCTTAGTTTTATTTAGGAATCAAGTTTTTTAGTTAAGGGACCACAGCGTCCCTGCCCCCTGTCTTCGTGCCTTGAAAACATCTGTCTATAAAGCAACATCGCAGCGATGTACCTTTAAAAGTAAAAACGAAATGCTATGTGAGACCTAGAAATACTACAAATTTCAGCAACGTTCAGCTAGTCAAGCCAACCGAACACAGTCGAGTGCAAATCTGTGACGACTTTAATCATCTGATAGGATAATATATACATATTGGACCGGAAATGCATGTTGAAACGCTCTCAACGTAGTAAATGATCTTTTTCACCATGCAAAAATTAATTGATTGAGCTCAATCAATTCAGAAATTAAGTGCCACAGGATCGGCCGGTCAGATCAGACTCCCTGAATCCCTGATTCCATTGTAAGTGCTTGCTTGTCCACATTTGACATATTTCCTTAATATTCATGACAGTAATGACTGTCTTTCGAAAGTCTAACGTGAACAGTCATAGTTAAAAATATTGCTGCTCTTCAAAATACATTGCTTGGTCGCCTGGATCATTTAAAACCTTTAAAACAGAAGCAGATTCTGATTATTCTAACTAGCTCTATATATGACACGAGCAATTTTCAGGTTTTTCTAAAGCTGCAGTCTGAACATCCAGTATTTATGTCTTATTTCATGGCAACAGTTTAGTGAATATAGCGATATGGTTTGTGAACTAGTTATGATGGGATCTAATCCACCAATCTAGGTGCACAAATGGCCGGATAAAAGATGTTGACCTAGTTTATGATGCTGATAAAATAATCAGAATTAGACTAAAACTTTAGTAAAAGAAAGTATCACCGAACGTGATTCCATGAGGTGATGTTTTTACGTTTAAATAAATAAACATGGGGGTAATTAATATGCTCTTGAAGAATTCTAATCCCTCTGAGAAAAAAAATAGAAATAGAGTATAACGTCTTACTTAGGAACAAGCTTGTCAAGGGTTTCCTTTGCTTTTTTCTCGATTGCTTGTTGTTCCGTTTTGCTCATCACCATTCCTCTCCGGCGACTTTTTCTTCTTTTTTGGACTTTCGAACCGGAAAAGTCTGGGAAATCAAACAGATAAGGGCTCTACCGTAGTCTGCATCAGTGAATGGAAATCAGAAAAAAATCATGCTCACAAATGTGGGTCTTCATTTATTGGCCTGTTGGCTAGTTGAACAAAAACTCTATAACCCATTGAATTCTAACCTTTGAATGCGAGATATGAGTCCATATTTAGTACAGTCCCATAGCTGGACTCGGGATCTGTGTTTTTCAGACTGTCTGAAGCTAGTTTCAGTCGTTTCATGTACGTGCCTCCAACTCCAGCCCTCTTTTTAGCTTTTACCTATTAGAGGAACTTATAGAGCTTCGGATTGAGCAACTCATTGGTAATGATAATGCATTGCAATGATGGACGAGTGAGGAAAATTTTCGAATCTATAAACGACTGTCAGGAAATATATCTTAAAGTTCTTCATCTAGTACCCGACACCTCAGAGTCAGACCTTCTTATTCCCAATGATAAGGAAATTTCGAGTAGAGTTGAGAAATAAAAGTTAAAATTTCTCATATATTAATTTCAAAACCTTTCTTCTCCTCTTCCTAACAAATCTCTGAGAATTCTTGGAGTCTGAATCTTCCTCGTCGAGAGGGCTCTTCGTAATCATCCTCTCCAGCCTCCGCAAACGTCTGTTACTGGTTATACGCGAAATTCGCTCCATGGTCCGCTCCTGCTTCTTCTCGTATACCTAAGATAGTAGATTTCAGACAAAGAAACTCAACAGATCAGAAACTTATAATCATGGTTTTATATTCTTGTTTTAAAGTCTGCATAAGTTGCTGTTTCCCTTGTTACCGAAAATTCCGACTATAACATGAACGATTGCATTTTCCATATGGAGACGTGAACATGGTGACAGAAGAAGAACAAATCCAAAACTTGTGGAACACAAAATCTCCATAGATTGGATATGGAATTTTTTTAGGGGGCTTCTGAGACTTGGAAAGGAATCGGTCCAAAAAGTTGTTATCTAGCAGGAAAACTAATTTTTGTGCCGGTGAAGTTCTTTGGCGTTGGATCTAAGCCTATTTCCATCAGAGGCAACATTTAAGTGCGGTGAGTGCGATTTCGCACAATTTCCAGTTCTCCGCACAGCCCCGCACAATTCTATATTATCCGCATAATTCCGCATATTTTTGGTTTCACCGCATATTTTCGCATATTTTCCCAAAAATCGCACTTGATCGCATAAAAACCAAAATATTTGTTGTTGCATCATTGTTCGAAAATGGGACCTTTTCGTCTCTAAAATTGGGACGTTTTCGTTTGCACGTGATAAATGTAATTTGGGACGTTTTCGTACCTTGCCAAATGGAATCCTGGGCCGTTTTCGTACCTTGCTGATCGGAATGTGGGACGTTTTCGTCCTTACTGATCCGA
>JH154184.1:724769-758126 GCA_000226015.1 Mnemiopsis leidyi | reverse complement strand
AAATTTGGCTTCATGCTTACGTACTATTTCTGTCCCATCAATTGTGATTTTGACAGGGATGTGTGACCCTCTTTCTAGAAAATAACATGTAATTTGTTTTTTTGTAGGTTTAATGCTAGGCCATTGCTTTGTACCCAATTTACTAAGATTGGCGTGATACGGCTCAATTCCTCCGTTATTTCCTGCAGTGACGTACCTGTGATTATGATATTTGCATCGTCCGCGTAGAGAATGAATTTGGTTTGTCTACTTATTTGTGGAAGGTCATTTATGTATATAACGAAGAGTAATGGCCCTAAAATAGACCCTTGGGGGACTCCATGTTCGATTGGCTTACGGGAGGAATCTGTAAGCCCGGGCTAGAATTGGACGGGAAATCTATGAAGAATAGTCTCGAGGTTCAAAAATTTTAGGTTAACTTTAAGCTGCTCCTTAAGAGTGTTGCCAATAATTCGTCACACAATTTCCTTAAACTCTGCAATTAATATACTTCACCATGATAGAGCGATTTATCATTCTATTTACCTGAAACAACCAATCATACAAATAAATTAAATCGTGTTTTGTTTTCAGCGAAACGGGAACTGGTGCAGGTAACTGCAAACACGTTTGAACTTATCGGATATGTGGGCAAGGAAGTGACTATGTACGCCACTGTGAGGGGAGCTTCTGAAGGTTTGCAAACTATGGTCTTCAAACTTGACCTGGACCAAGTCACTTGGTGCTAAAATTCAATTGCCGATCACTTTTTAGAAGTTTATCAAATCGCAACGCAATTGTTGAAATTGCACTTGTTTAATTTCTTTGCACATGCCATATGCACTTAATTTGAAATGCCATTTCCAGATGAGATCACGTGGATGAAGATGCGAGACTCCATTCCGTTTGAATATATAGGTTCCATTCCAGAGGATCGAATCTAAATAAGATACGACCTTGCTACCAACCAGTCCACACTCCAGATAAAAAAACTGGAGTACTCAGATGAAGGGGCGTACTTATGCATTGCCTCCACCGATGAAGACACAAAGAGTGTTGGTATTACTCTTCGGGTTGTTGGTAAGTTCGTGTGGGTAGCTGCATCAATACCAAACTTCATGTTGTCATAACATAGGGGTGCCAATTTTTTGAGCCCGGACTAAAATTGGACGGGAAATCTATAAAGAATAGTCTCGAGGTTCAAACATTTTAGGTTAACTTTAAGCTGCCACCAGTTAAGAAGGAGGATATGATATCAGTCAGACATTTATTCCTATTAACTTTGCTCATAAGTATTGTACATCATACATTTATACGTAAGTCTCCTTGAAAGCTCCAAAGAACTCAACTACAGCTTAAAACCTATCAATATTATTAAGTAATGATATTTTATGCTAAGGAAGAAATATACCAACTATGAGTATAAGTATGAAAGATTGACATTATAGCATCATAATAAGTGTTGCCAATAATTCGTCACACAATTTCCTTACACTCTGCAGTTAACACTTCACCAGTTCACCACGATTTAGTGATTTAGCATTCCATTTACCTGAAACAACCAATCCTACAAAGATATCGTTTTCAGCGGAACGGGAAACTAGTGGTAACTGCAAACACGTTTGATCTTATCGGATACGTGGGCAAGGAAGTTACTATGTACGCCACTGTAAGGGGAGCTTATTCTGCAGGTTTGCGAACTATATGGTCTCCAAACTTGACCTGGACCAAGTCATCTGGTGCTAAAGTTTGATTGTTGAACTCTTTAGAAGCTAATCAAATCGCAACGCAACTGTTTTGGCTGTGAAATTGAGATGTGTGTAAATCCGTAGCACTCTATAATCCGCACTTGTTAAATTGCTCCACACAAGCTATAGCCTTTATGCCATTTAATTTGAAATTCCATCTCCAGATGAGATTTCTTGGATAAAGATGGAAGGCTCCATTCCGGAGGATCGAATCCAGATAAGATACGACCTTATACTACCAACGAGTCCACACTCCAGATAAAAGGACTGAAGTACTCGGATGAAGGGACTTACTATTGCACTGCCTCCACCGGTGGAGTCAAGAAGAGTGTTAATATTTATCTTCGCGTTGTTGGTAAGTTCATGTTCGTAGCTGCATCAATTTGATTTCAAGTGATAGTGACACTAATTTGTGTAACATGAATTAACTGATGCAAACTGCAAGCGTCTGCAGCAGTGTAACAATCCAAGGTCCTATGGCATCCAGTGCCCAACTTAGGCCCGACCGAATAAGGGTCGGTCAAATGAGGCCGACTGTATACTAGAAAGGACCGTTCAAATAAGAACTGACCGAATACTCAAACATTATCTGATCAGCCCTTATTTGGATGACCCTCATTATTTGAAATAAAGGCCAACCAATTATAAAGGGCCGATAAGTTGTCATCATTATTGTGTTGAACCACAAATTGTTACTTTTGCAAGTACAAGTGGCAACGTGGGAAAAATCACTTGAAATCAAGGATCGTAGACACGTCTGCAAAACAAAATGAATATTTTAAGGATGAAAGTTTCATGTCATTTATTTTCAGAGCTACCATATGGAGGTGACGAATAAGGAGAACAGGGAGAACAATGAGAACAAGGAGAAGATTATCAGAAATGAATCAGAAAGTTCGGCCAACACTGAAGTTGCTGCAGCTTTAATTATGGTCATTTTTACTCTATTAGAAAGACAGTTCTAAAAAATCTTTCTCATTACCATTGTAAAAAAAAGCAATATGAAAATTCTCCAGATCCTCCGGAAAATACGTTTTTGAAAAGATGTACTTGGTCTAACAAAAGTATTTATATTTTAGTTTTCTATCATTGCTGAAAGACAAAACTATAAATATGATATTTTGTAAGTTGCTGTTTTATTTGTTTCCGCCAATTAAGCATATCAATTATTCAATCAGATAAATAAATAATAATTTGATGCCTATATTCCTATCATTTTCTCAGATAACTGATATATAGAATCAACAGTTATGGTATTTAATCTTTTTCAAAAACGATCGGGATAATTTTACCTGATATTCGGTCATAGCAACACGTTCCTCATTATCAATCTGCTTGAAGGCTAGCTTTAGATTTGTGTTCCCGATCAGCTGGATAGTCCGCTTTACCTGCAATGAAATGAATATTAACCAAACTCTGACCATGAGCTACTTCATCATTGTTCATGTGGCATTTAATCAGTATCACGAAATTCATTGCTGGTCATAAGCGAGGTGTCAAACTGAATATGGCGGATTTAACGGTTCATACTTCAGTTTCTTAAGGGTTACTAAGTGATCTGAATCTAATCAATTACCCAAACCCTTCATAACCTTATAACCCTATATATCCCTTTTGCTAGTATTACTATCATTGCTAGTAACGCCATTATTGCTTCCTAAATTAAAAAAACCCAAGCCAATTTCTGTGGAGAAAAAAAAGGAGAAACTTGATATTCAATAGTAACACAATGAAAATGACGGAAATGAAGTAAAGATTTAGTTTTTGAAAATCGTGTACCTTGAGGAACGATTTGAGGGGTGACATGGCTAGATTGTTGCGATAAGTTTTAGAGTGGTCGGTGGACAGTGGCCCACCGCAGTAGACATCCTGAAAATGGCATGATTTTCATTTACAGATTTTGAAATATTACATCAGCACATTGCAACTACAAAAGCAACAGATGACAGGGGTAATAGATCTCCAAAAAGTTTATTAGTTTCATTGAACGGAGAGCTAAAATCCATACTTGGTAGATAGTAAAGTCGTCCGCTAGCACCATACTTTCGTGCGGAGTACGCGAAGAGTTTCCTGAAAATATGGAAATTACCATATAATGAATTATAATGCTATGATATGATCAGTAGGGTGTCGGGTAAACTTTCTCATGAAGATTGAGTATATTATAGATTAGACCTACCAGACGGGCAAGCAGGCAAGATATCTTAAAATTTCAAAAACCGATCTACGATTATCAAAGTACGGAGGAAAAAACGGAAGGTTAAGGTGGTGCTATTCACCCAAGAAAACTTCCCTATTACTATTAGCCTATTCATCAATGCAAGTTTAAGTATAAGACCGTCGTTATAGTTAAGGTTGTAGCCTCGTCAACATCATAGTGTAAATTGTACAGCAAATGCCATGCAGGCAGTAGTTTGACAGTTCGAAAATCCGAAAGTCTGACACCGTACCTTGACCTGAGCCCCCAAAAGTAAATGACTAATTTGATTGGCATTGTACCGGTGACCGGATGCGCCAGATCAATTAAGGCCACCAACAATTACAAAAATTTAACCCTTTTTGCCGGAGCAGGCTATTTCTGATACGGCTGATTGTGATTTATCATTGATAAAGATATAACTTTGCCTGAACTTGAATATTTGAATTTGAAAAATATCTTATCCATAATCAAAATTTATCACAACTAAATCTACAATCCGGTTTTCTAAATTTTGCCTTTTTATTGCATACCTTCGTATCGAAAACCTATTCTCTTCTCTTTGTAAAACCGTAAATCAGAATTGAAAGCAATCCGGTCGGATTTGCTAGGTTTGTGCATTTTCGTAGAATGTTCGAACAAAAAGATTTCACAAACAAAAAAGAAGAATAGTATCACTATGACAGCAAAACTCGATCCGGATCAGAAAAGTGTCACTACCTGCATCCTTACATGAAGGAATCAACTTGTTGTGTCTGTTACCTCTCTAATTCTTTAAAGAAAATTAATTTGATCTGGGGAATGCAATGCGAAAATTATTTGATTAATATTGCGATGAAGACGCAATCTTCACGAGGTGCAGAATTCTATGTGGTAAATGTCCAGTCTTGTGTGGACACGGTGATCTATCTTAGCACGGTCAGCATCCTTTTGATGATCAATATAGCTTAAAAATTATAATCCAGTCCCCTCTTAATTCGGAAATTTTGGCTGCATAGATGTATCGTTATTATTTGATCGGTTGAACTTATAAATCCTTCTTTCAAAACTCGAAATTTGCATTTGTAGGATTAAAAAATCCCCTTATCCTTTTAGCAGGCGACGGAAAAAAGCCGCAATTGTGAAAACAAACAGGATATGAAAGCGAGTTGAGTAATTAGTATTGAGTAAACCCCTGTGTACCTACCTAACCCCGTCCCATGATGAAGAATACGTTCCATGAACTAATGGCACAATTATAAGCAGTAATTTAAAGATCAAACAGATCAAATCTTTATATTCTCATAGAGGATGGTATACTCCAAAGAATAGAGTTCAAAACTAAAGAGTATAAACTACATTTCAAAACTAAAGAGTATGAACTACATTCAAAACTGAAGAGTATAAACTACATTTCAAAACTATAAAGAGTATAAGCTACATTTCAAAACTAAAGTACAACTTAGAATATTCATTGGAAAGACAAAAAGCGAATTAAGGCGAACTTTTAAGGGGTCATATCTAATAATAAATTGTGCTAATAATTAAAGAATTAAGCAACTTTGAGTTGTTCAATTCAGTCATTCGATCAAAAGAGAACGGGTGGATCGCATAAGCTGTCTTAAATTGCAGAATAAATGCTTAAACTCACAATCAACGTAGTGTGTCGGTTTGTATCTTCAAAAGACTTTGTATAGTTTATATATCCGTGAGGAGTTTAGACGATCACTCAAGCTTCACTTTTCGGCATTTGCTGGTATTTTTAAACTGTTAAAACTCAGAAATTCTCAGACAAAAATAAGAGGCGTGTTCATTCTTTGCAAAATTATTTTCGATCTATCAGAAACTTTCAATTTAGTCAAAGCAAGTCACACAAATGCAATTACAATATGATGATTCAACTGTTTACTGTAATCCGTTAAAATGGAAACGATAAACATATCGGTATCGTGCAAACTGTTACAAATATCTTGAAATACAATCACTCAAGAAATAATTGAAACACCTTTGATACGATCGCATTAATAAAGTTTTCGCAGGCGACCGATTACCTCGTATGAATCGTGCAAGAGACCGATCATCAGATGAATCCGGTCTATAAGAAGTCCCGGACCGTCTGAAAAACTCTACAAAGCCACACCTGCTGCAATGATGGTTTCCTGATCGTTTTATACCGGTCCAATAGCAAGCACACACTTTTAACTGTTATACAATCATCTTCTGATATATTCTCAACTTCACTGACGCATTTTATAGTATAACGGAAGTTTGAAGGCTCCTCAAGTAAGGACAGAGAGTTTTCACTCACGGGCAGGAAGTATAGATCATTCAACGGAAGTGTAGAAACTTTTAGTTTTACTGTCTATTAAAGGCACGGAAAGATCCTACTCGTTTTGTCTAATATCTAATGATAAGGGCGAACGACTTCAAGTCTTACATGGCATGCAAGGGAATCAACTGGATCTCAAGTTTGCATTATTCCTGCCCACATATAGAAAATTAATTATAAAAGACAAAGAAAATGTATCAAAGATACGGATGGTTATGCAAAAAGGTATTTTAAATCGTGCAGTTCAATTGGGAATTGCGGTATATGATGGATACGAGCGTGTGAGTTTTGTGGGCACATTTCAATTTGGTTAAAATTTTCTCGATGTAACAAAGTGAACGTATTTTATACTAGTCACATCTAATAGAATAGGACAATGTAACTATAATATCATAATGGGGACTAATTTGTGATTTTTCGACGCAATTTTAAAGAACTGTTTCTTTCGAAGGTCTTTGAGAAGGGAAAAAGTATACTCCTGCATAAATAACAATTATTTGTTCTCAAATTGTATGACGCAAAAGTCTTAGTTCCATGGCTTTCGAAATTCGTCCGCAGATTATGTGACTTTATATAACTTATTATTCAACTGCAGTGAAATTACTTTGCCAATTTTTCAGTTAAATTGATATAGTAGAATCACCGTCCAGCAGTGGTATAACACTTTTAGGTAGTGATATTATATTTTCCAGGAGTGGTATTATATCTCTTTTGGTGGGCCAAAATCAAATTCTGAATACGTTTCAAAGATTAACTACCCCTTTGATCTATATTTTTGCATAAAGCTTTTAGATATGATTACCCTTATTTAGAGTAACAGACATGCACAGCTTTTTCAATTTTCGGCATTTTGGGTCTTATTAGGGACTTTTTTAGAGCCCTCCTAATTAGTAATTATAAACGTAATCCGCTCACATTTCTTGACAGAAGAGTTCAATGCAGGGATCAAAAGAAAAATTGCAAGTTTTTTCAGCCGTGACAAGCATACATAATATACGTCTACTTTATTGCTCGTAAAATTAGTAGTAAGACAGGGGGCTCTTTTATTATTTCTAAAAACGGTTTCGATAAGTTTATCATCATTGTGCTTTATGTGAGAGTGTGGGCTGGACTAGCGGAATGCATGATGTGGCTTTTCCTCTTCGAGTTCTTGGAGATTAGACTTAAAGTTTCTCTTCTTTCCCCAGTTTAATTAACATCGCAGTTGAATGATGCAGTGATTAAAAACTCTTGATAGTAAAATCACCGAACCTAATTGCACTCGCAAGCTCGTGCAATTATTTCATGAATACTTCTCGCATGCTTGTGGTATAGATATACGGTATTTCACTATTAGGAGTGTGATTATGTTCATCCATCAATCGTTAGAATTTTCATCCAGCAGCTGGCAGATTTTGATAAATTTCATATAAAAAAACAACGGATCCAAATTAAACTAATACACACACGAATCCAACTATCTTCATTCGACAAATCTCAGCGAAAACCACGAAAATTTTCGTCAATTATTTCAGTGCTTGTTACCAGTTTTTGTAATCGATGGCAGAACTGATAGCTTAGTTCTTAACGTTACACTGTTAACAAGCACTTCAGAAGTACAGAATGACACGTGAAGAATTATTTCACCGTTAACTCTATCTAGAGACCTCTACAACTGCTGCTGCTTCCGGCGGTCGCCAATAATGTGTTGAAAAAACCCTCTGCTTGGACATCACGCGTGCGGTGTCAATAGCTGATTGAGGTTTTCATGTTAAACAACAACTTGTTAGATGAGGTTCACACGTGACCACTTGTTGAAGAACAATTATAATAGTGGAGCAGAGATCATGTTTAAATCGATCATCTTTTCTGTGCATGGTCAGTTTATTTCACCGTCACAAATCTTTGTTTGGCTGCACGTGCAAGTTTCTAAGCTTGACTTGACCACAATCCGGAGCGGAATCTACAATGTGCGATCCGTGACATGAAGGCTGGGATGACTACTTAATTGGAGCGGCGGATTTATCAATCATGCCTAAGCCACAGCACTAAATTTATCATATCCGTGTTCTCCAGCAGTAATAATTTTCATTTGGATTGTACACCATCTGTTTTAAAAAATTTTCCGTCCCGAGATCTAAGATCAGTTCACATTACGTGTTATCACATGTCTGATTGGAGATATGAGCTCAGGAAAGCTTGGAAGTATTTGGAAGATTTTCTGACTGATTTAGGAATGGGACAACAGGTTTGCCAGTGAATGTGGTGGCTGTGTGGTGTGTAAATTGATAAAACTTTGGATATGACTCAGTACTTAAGATAATTTTGAATCAGCTGTTGATACAAATAAAATCATTTTGTTTGATACTGTTTTAAGATTAACATTCTTTAGAAATTTTGAAATCAGAATACAAATCGTAATTGTTGTTCGTTGTGTTAAAAAATTATTAAACGATGTTTGTGACCTGTTCGTAACTTTTCCGTTGCATTTATAGTACAAACTCTATTTCTTGACATAGACAACATCTTCAATGTTGAAGGATTCAGGGCAACTAGTTGAAGCTTCAGTAACGAGGGAAGAGCAAGCAAGTCTGAAAACCACTTTAGAAGTTCGGTCAGATGGAGTAAACCTTCCTGTCAGAGATCTTGCTGATTCTCCATGTGTTGAAAATTTGTCATGCAGTCACCAATCACATAAAGAGAGGAGCGAAGTGAGTTAAATTGAATTTCTAAAAGTGAATTGGAATTAATTTGAATTGAAAATTTGCCTGATGCTTTAGATTAATCCTAACAGAATAAATGTGTGCCTCAGTGGTGCACAAAATTTACAATCATATACTATAGTATACTATAGTATACTACAATTTAGAAACAATTGCTGCAGCAGGATAAACCTGCGATCAAAGTTAAATATGTCGTAAAAAAGAGTCCAACGAGACAGTCAGCGTTCGAGGAATCTGGGCCTGACGGGGACTTCATCGTTAGTAACTAAATTTGTAATATTGTGTAAAATAAAAAAAATGTATAAGTTGCTAGTCCTATAATTCTGGAAAGCTTTCTCCACTTCTAAAATCATGCCCAAAGCTTATTATCTATTAAGTTATAGATTTAAGCCATGTGTAAGTTTAGCTTTGGTTAAATTTGAGAACTATTAGCTGTATTGCCAAGGATAATAAAGATTAATCGATTCTATAATTTTTCTAGTTTTTCTGTACTGATGACATATATAACCGCCACTTGACAGCTGCTATATTAATATATTTTTTGTTTGTCGGTTACCAGACTTTTACCTATTACATCAAAGTTTTGTTGAACCGCAATTTTAAGTACTGAGATGTTCCAGTACCGGACTTGTATACTCATATAGCGTGTCTACTTCCTTACTTCTAGAAGCTTAAAGTTAAGATTTTCCTAATGTTGATCAAACCAGTTGACCAGATTCGTTAACTGAAAATAGCTCAAATTTAGCTTCAACACAAATGAATTTTCGTTAAGCATAATTTATCATCGCAGGTATCAGATATAGACACAAGTATCAAAAGACAAAAACATACGGATGCAGACAACAAAAATGTAAATACTGTAAACGAGGTAGTACAGCCCGATTCACACAAAATTGGGAGCCCAGTACGACCCCAATTGGTTCATCAGGAAAGGTTGAGTAACGAAAACCTTTCACAAAACGTAATCGACATAGAAGGTTCTTTCGAGAATGAAAGTGTTAATACTCTTGAAGTCTATTTGCAACAAACAAAATTGGAGATTGCAAACATTGAGGAAGGCATTAAGACTTATTTTAAGAAAGAAAAAAGTAAAGCAGGAAGTTTAGGAGATTTGAGAATGAGGGAACAGTTCGTTGGTAAAAGTAGTAGTGACCAGTCAGCAGATGAAGCTTACAGGAGGAATGAAAGTAATGCGGACGAATTTGATATCGCCTCTTCACCACAGGAAATGTTAGTTAATTAGCTAAAACACCTTCATTTAAAAGTTAGTCAGGATTAGTCGATATTGTCATCGAAAATTGTAATTTAAAAATGGTATTTGATAATATTGAAAAAAAGAAATAGTACGTTTTGATGTTGTTAAATGGAAGTAGTGGAAGCAAATTGTTCCTTCACAGCATTTCTTCACATTTTGTCTCTGAGTTTATTTTTCCAGGGTGATAAAACAAGAGGAAGATGAAAAATCTCTTGAGAAAAAAATCCAATTTCTATACAGATCTAAATTCAAAAATCAGTTTCGTCATCAGGTATGGTTTGGTATGATCATAATTGATTCTAAAAAATGCTTTATCAATCATCATCATTTTAACAACCAATAGTCAATGACAATTAAAGAACATAGAAATAGAATTAACTACAATCTTGCACGTGCACTTGCCCGTTACCATGTTTCTACTTACAATTTGCACGTAGGTGCCTTACTCATCGCCAAATATGGTCCGTTGTAACTCCTAGTGATCTGCACCTAATCAAAACTTCCATATTTGTTTCATGACAGACAATCAAACAAACAAATATATTTAAATATATTTCAAAGATTATAAAATAGACTAGCTGCAGGTAGGCCCAGAGAACGCGAAAGATAGCCACCCCTGTATGATACCGCACCAATAAACATTGATCAGTACGAATATAGGTTACAAAAACTAACACGCATCCATATTTGGGCATTTAGAAGCAGAACTACAACCTGCAATCGTTGAATAGCTTAAGGGAGCATCTTCAATATCTGGTCAGTGCATGACAAACTTAAAACAATTCTTTCCACATTGTTCGTTCCTTAGCCACCTGTACTTATGTTTTTTGGTTTTATTTTGCACGTTGGCACCTAGCCCATCAGCAAATGTGATCTGCAACTCCATGACACCTAACCGAAACTTCTAAATATGGCCGTGACAGCCAAACAAACAAGATATAACAGACTTTATAATGTCGTCTAGACCCTAATACAGCACCACGCACCACGAAATCTAGGAACATTCGATTCTTGAGTAAGGTGGTGCAGATTGTTTTAGTGGTGCAGGAAACATACGTGGAGCTGAGCAGGGAATATCGATGGTGCAGAAAGTTACCATTTTCCAATACTGAAATATCGCCACCTCCTTTTTAGGAGGTGGTCCATATTTGGACATCTTGAGGCAGAACTATACAACCTTGCGTACGTGCCCGATACCATGTTTCCTACCTACAATTTGTACGACGTACGTGGGCGCCTAATCCATTACCAAATATGGTCTGTGACTCCATAACACAAAACGAAATTCCCAAATATTGCCGTGACAGATAAACAAACAAACAGACAAAGAGAATGCAGAGATTATAAGATGCATTCTCGTATAAGTTGTATGCAGCTTATATTTGCGATACCATATTCATATAAAGATTCCCCACTTCGGCATGTTTATAGCAGTATCTTGTAGCAGTTTTATCACAATTAGTTGACACCTGTTTGTAGAAAATGAAGGAGGACGTCATAGCGCCAACAGTAGCCCCCGCCGTTCCAGAAAGAAGACAATGTTTTACTCTTCACAACACTCTTCTTCTCTTCATGCTTTCTATTCTCATGTTCATGACTGGTCTGTACCATATGTCCACTTTTTTAATCACGGAAAAGCTGAAGTTTTTGTTGTCGTACGCGCTTCCTTTAATGTAGCTTACTGGGTGTGGTACTGTGGTCCCTGCATTGGATTATTTGACATTCGTCTTGTTACAGTAGGAGTAAAGTTGATGTTATACAGAAATAACTTAGTAATGAAACTTGACATAACGTTAATCAACTTTTTAACTCAGGTGTGCAGTACAATATTTCACAAATGGTTTCCTACCATCAATCAGATGATTGGAAGGTTTCTCACACTTTTCTGGCACTAGAGCCGACTTTCTTGGTAGCGGTTATTGGCTTCATGGCATTTGTTACTGGAATATTGAGTGATCGGTACGGGCGAAAGTTTGTGATGGGCGGTAAGTCCAATCAGCTGACCGATTTTAATTCAGTATAGAATTAAGAAAATCTTTGACAATCTTGAGAAAAGATACCATCATTATACTTATAATCCTACTTATAATCAAGTCATTAAAAACACGCAATCTCAGGAGTTATCGCTCTTTTGACAAGTGGAATCCTTATCAGTGGTGTAGCCCAAGAAATAATCCAGTACGAAGTTGGAAGAATGATTATAGGTAAGGCATAAATCCTGTACAACAACATTATGTCCTTTTATCATAGGTTTATAGGTTAGCTAAACATTGATGGTTCGATGGTGACTTTCTTAACCGCTTTTCTAAGCGATAAGACTTTCTGTGCTATAATGAAGATACAATTATTCATGATTGACGAACCATGCTTTATCATTTATTATGTGTACTCATGTAAACTCGGGACCAATAGTTAAAAACCCCCTAACGCTTTTGCACTACATAGGCATATTCATGACAGACAGTTTGCTCATAAATCCTGCTCTATTATAATTCTACTCGGCACTGTAGCTACATGTGTTGAGGTGACACCCTCAAAGCAGTTATCTTCAGGAGCTAGTATAGGGGCTTTGTTCAATCTGTCAATAGTCATGTGGATAGAAAGCAGTCCGATAAAGTTCCGGAAAGTTGGAATTCTCGTTCTCATGGTCATGACTTCTCTGGGACATGCATCCATTGTGCTCTACGATTACTTTATTATGGTGGGAATTAATTAAATTTGGTTCTTTATCTTTTTGAATTACCCCTACACTGTACAGGCAATTCAAAAGGGCCAACAGATATGATATCCAAAATTCCAAAATAATCGTGCTTCATACCCAAATATGTGAACTTACTAAGCTATGGTATATAATTGGTTCTATCTCCTCCTCTCTATCCATAACAATTTCACAAACACTTCCACTCCACAGGTGCCCTATGGGTGGAATGCAGGAGTTCTCTTCAACGTTGTAGTTTTAGGCCCATGTTACGTGATTCTATACTACTCGCACGAGAGTCCACTCTTCGTGCAGTCCAAGGGGAACAGAGGACTGGCACTTAAGCTGGCTAGACAGTGTGGTATGACCATGGAGGTAGGTGCACTTGAAACATGCACCAGTCGGCATGGAGGGCTATATTCTAATACATATTACATATACAGTAAAATTGGGCCTCGCGGGGGTAAGGGAGAAGGCTTGGTAAATCGGGGGACACGGTAAATAAAGGCACGGTAGATCGAGATTTTACTGTAATACTTTGGTAAAACCTTATACAAGCATGCTGAACACAAGCTATGACACCTCTAGGATATGAAAGATAAGAAGATGGGTGGACAAGAGGGTAAGAAGAATTTCAGAGTGATATTCAGTCCAGAGTACAGGTGGACCACTGTCAGACTAGTGCTGCTGTTTGGACTACACAGGATGGTGGAAGTAGGACTTATTTTCGGGGTTCCGTTCCTACTGGCGGTCAACTTTTGTGATGGACCGAAGAGTAACATACAAGGGATGCCACATTGGCATGGAAGAACGTCGGACTGCTTCAATAGCCTCAAGTTTTCCGTTAATGTAAGTAACGACAATATAGTTGACAACAGCAAAATAAGTAAAAGCCTTTAGGCAACTGCAGCAGCCGTGTATGAATTCATTGTGTATGTACACAAATTTCGACTGTGTAACGGTTATACAGTTAATAAAACAGTCTGAATTTCAGGATTACGTCTTTATTTCTATATTTGCAATTCTTGGAGTGCCTGGTTTTGTCATAGGCGCTATCATCCAGGTGAGCAAGATATGTTTTGCTAGCGATTATTTACCGATTAATTATGATTATTTACGATTTCATAACCATCCATGACTGTCAAGGCAATTCTAAAGCAATGGCTAAGGTTTATGACAATAGCGGGGAATATGAAGCAAAGGTCAAGGAAAAAGTGGTCCTCTGCATCAGTATTTTCCTAGCCTAGCCCTTGTAGTCAAAGGATTATATTTTTGTTGTCATTATATGATTGATTTTAACCATGATACAATCTTTATTTTTGATGATTTCAGTCGGATTATCTGAGAATCCCAGACAGATACAGTATCCTCACATTATCTGTAATAGTTGGGGTTCTTTTGGTCTCGTGCTCGATCTGCCACTTTGGTCTCTTGGAGCTGAAGTTGGGGCTTCTACGGATTTTCATCTCAAGTCAGGTAAAGAAGTTAAAAACATCATTCTCAGAATGTAAATTTTCGGTTGAATCGGTTGAATTTTTAATCGTTGACTTAAGAATTCATTATTTATGCAATGCATGTAAACGAAGCTCGCATCACAAATTATTTAAAAAACGATATTAAAAGAAGGACAATCCTAAATTTCATAATACAAGTTAAGCATATATGTATTAGCTCAGTGCGTAACATGGACTGCCTTCTCTGCAGGATCAGGTATTTTCGGTGCTCATACCCTCCGTCTACCCAACCGAGATCAGAAATGGAGCGAGCGGATTTGTCCGTGCCTGTGGAATAGTCTTATCATCCTGCGGACCGTTTCTTACTATATGGTTCTTCAACTACTTCTCTGTTACCTGGTGTCTCGTCATCCTTGGCTTCATCTATCTTATACGTATGCCGTTGAGCATGGGATTGAAGGTATCTTCTGTGCCCTTTGTTGAAAAAACTGATGAGTCAAGATTTGAGACAAGAGAGTTATAGAATAAGGTACCTGCTTAATACAATAGCGGTGATTTGCAAGCGTGGAACAAATAAGGTGGAAAAGAGCTATGAAGGATAAACTATAAACCTTTTTTAATTTTTTCATAATGTACTCGTTCCACTAATTTTTGCTACTTGATTAGAAGTTCTGCATTTAGTTTTAAGAGTTCAGTTCAAGTTTTAGTTTTACTCGACTTACTCATTAACCCATCCCTAATTATCCTGTATGGCAAGATTATATCCTTCTAACGTTCTAATAAGATTTTCAGCTTGGAGCTGCGAGAGTCGGGTGAACTGCGGCAATTGTTCTACCATATAGTTATAATACGAATATTTCAATGCAATGTTATAGAATATCATAGTTTTAGTTATGGTGATTTTAGTTTTAGTTATACTGATCCAAATACTCCATGAAAACACCGTGCTACTGCTATAATCAGCAGTTTTACTCGATGACGATCAGTCTTGTATCTTCAGCTAGAGAACAAGAGATAAATGAGATAACGCCAAAATGTGCAACACATGGAAAAACTTGGCAAAACAGTGAGGAATGCTGTGCAGCTGCACGTGCGATAGACAAAGATCTTTCAACAGAGGCAGCTATTCAGATCACCAACAAGAAAGCAGGCTGGTTGATACTCTACTTCGGTGAATCCTATTTCATCCACAAGATTGTCATTTACTGGACATTCTATACAAATTGGTCTTATACCAACTCTGAAGAAAATCCTAGTGCTCGGTGTGCTTAAATAACTTCTCTAAGTCTTATCAAATTGTACGATCCCAAAATTCTGATAAAAGTTTGAATTTTATAAGAGATTCCTAATAACTTTCTGAAATCTAAAAAGGGCCCAAGGATTAGAGGGGTCGGAAAGTTCAAATAAACTTTATCAGATACAGATACAAATGACCCCAGAGCATGTTGAGCTGAAAGGAAACTTTGTCAATTACATTGAAAGTCCAACTGACATGGATAGCATTTTACTATTTTGCCTTTGCAGCTAAACCTGCAACAGGGACACGGAAAGGTTAAATTAATTATTCGAACAAAAGTTACCTTTTCAATAAATTTCAATAAAACGCCTTTATTAGGAATGAAATCTAAAAAATCTGCTTCATGATTCGATATAGAATGGTGATCAGTTCTTAAAAACACTATCCGTATGGAAGCATCCATAAAATGCGTCTGCCGTCAAAAACAAAACAAAAATCAGATGTTCACCATTTGCTGCAGAAGATAGCTTCATCATGAACTTCATGAAGTTGTATGACAATGGTTTCTGTGTTTGATTGATGAATTCACTGTTTGATGCAAACTTCCCATTGAAGCTTAGCTCATAATCCTGCAAATATGTTTATGAAAAAAAAAATCTATAGTCAACGGAACCTTTCATTACAACTTTATCAATATCCAATTATCTGGAAGTTGCAACCAACCATAGCAGTACCATCACAGATTTCCCGATCTGTACTCATTCCCAGATCGGGAACTCGTAAAGCATATAAACACAATGATTGTGCATTGAGTTTGAAATGAATGAGAATTCACCTGTTTTTATTTTTGTTTCGTCTCCTTCTTAGTACAACCAAGACTACTACAAGTATGGCAAGTAAAACCAAGATAACCAGAATAGCAATCATTGCCAGGAATACAGCATCACTCTCTGAAATGAACAGGTAACGAAATTATCATAACTATCATTATAATTATAATTGTCACAAATGTTCTAAAGATGTTTGTTATTTTTCATCAGATTGGCGAATATGTAAATCATTTTTGAAATAATTTGAAGTAGATTAATCGTGATCTAGTATGTTCGCAGACGTGTTAACTTTATTTCAAGAAGCGTTTAACGGTAACCCGACAATACACAGCAGTATTACACTGCCACATTCACTCACCCTCATGAATGATGAGAGATTGTGTTGCTTTGACGGAAGTTCCCTTCTTTCCCACAACAATCTCACAAGTAAAAGTAACTTTACCATCCTCAACCTCTCCTAACAGATCAGCGATCTCAGTGTTTGCGATAGTCAAGGTAGACTCCTGGGATTGAGTACGAGCATTGTAGAACCCAGCTTCAAGAGTGTATCTGCCTTCCTCAGGGACGGCTGGGTCCCAGCTTACTTCCATTATCTCGTGAGGCAGGTCAGTCAGGAGACAGCTGATCGTGTGGTCTTCCCCGTTGGGGGAAATGTGCATCCCGGGTCCGTGACTCCAGATGTTCATTCTGTCCGGTGTTATAGCTGCCTCTGTAATTGTGGGGATATGTAGAATTGTACAAACAGGTCGTGCTGATTTAGCATATGAGGCATATTGATGATTGCTGTTTGGAAATTCAATTTTGACGAAAAATCTTAGTCCATATGCATCATCATTTTCAGTATAAATAGTTTGTCAATTTACGGGATCATTTTCAGTGTTACGGTGCTTAACTTGAAGTATTTACAAGTATTAGTTGTAGATGCTTTTCAAAAGAAACCGGAAAAGGTCCAAACAACTACTAACTGGGAGTATAGACAGTGATCATTTGAGTTGCGGTAACCGGAGTGTTCCGTTTCCCCACCCTTATCAGACAAGTAAAGGTGTGCTGTCTTCCTGCTGCCCCCAACTTTGTCAACTGAGCACTAGTAATCTCCAGAGAGGAAGTCTGAGAGAGGGTAACCCCGCTGAAGTACCCATCACGGAGAGTGTACATGTCGGTTGTAGAGACAGCTGGGTTCCACGTTACCCCGGCAACAAGACTCGGGATGTCGGACAAGACACAGGAGATGGCGTGATCGTCAAATGTATAGACGTTGGAGATGTCGGGTGTGATTGAGGCAGCTGGAGGTGGAGGTGTTGAGAATACTTGAAACGTTGAGAAACGATTTGAACGATAGTTTGTCATCGAAGACATTTTTAACATTTGGTTGAAATAAATCTTGACAAATTTTTTTTCTAAAGCAAGTAAGCATAAAGTCCTAAAATTTGCAATACTGTTAATGGACGAATGATCAATTTATTAACTTACATATTTCTGGATTTGTATAATATAAGAAGAATTCAAGAATAAATAAAGGTCTTACTCACTAGGACTAAAGAGGGTAATGGACTGCACCGCTGTAACAGAGTGCATATGTTCACCATGTCCAAACTCGTATTTACAAGTAAACAAGTGGACTTTGTCTGTTCCCTTCAACAGAGCTAGCCTGGGACTAGTTATAGACAAGGTAGCAGTCTGCGACATAGAACTGAAGGTACCATCCTCTAGCGAGTAGGCGGAAGGGAGGTGCATGACGGGGTTACTCATCATGGCAGTTAACTGAGATGTTACCCAGGGACGAGGAAAGTCGATAGCATGGGACCATTGGATTCCGGTAGCTTGACTTGGGATGTCTTTCAGCTTGCAGGAGATGATGTGATCGTCGTATGTGTACACGTTTTGTGAGGCGGGACTTATGGAGACAGCTGGGGGTTACTTTGTAAGTTTGTTACAGCTTGTTTTTTATCTGTTTAGAGATTGGTCAGTTTTTCACTATATTGAGTTGAGCCTCTTGGCTATGATTCAATCATTACATAGCTGCAGGAGTTCATGCAGAACATTAAACTTACTTGGGGTGTAGATAGATATTGTCTGAGTATCTGATACAATCGTCTTGGATGCTCCCACAGCAATCTTGCACGTGAACTTATGACTAAGAGCTGAAGACTTCAGCGAAACCAACTGAGGACCAGATATCTCCAAAGTGGCCATCTGAGTGTTTTCCCAGAAACTACGGTGGCCATTATCGTACTCATATGAATCAGCTAGCTGCATAGCTGGGGCCCACATGACATCTATCCATGGCTCAGGAATATCTGCCAGTACACAGCTGATAGTGTGGGAATCCATGGAGTAGACGTCAGTAGTCGGAGTTGTTATTGTTACCGCTGAGAGAGTTTGTTTGTTTAGTGGGTGTGTGGTGTGTGTAATGGGAATTACTTGGGAGTTTGTAAGGAAATGATGATCAGACAATGGTATATACATCGCAAATTAGGTAAAAATTATATGTAGATGATCTGCCCATGGTCATATATGAGGTTTATCATATGACCATTAAAAGTTTCTCTACTGAATGTAAACATCATGTACGATGTACATGAAATGTCTGGGATAAATTAGTATATAAACACTTACTTGGTGTATACAAAGTGATGGTCTGAGTTGCGGTGACTGCTGTGTTGGAGTTCCCGACATTAATCTTGCAAGTAAAGGTATGAGTCTTGCTTGAACCCTTTAGCGTTGCCAGGCGACCGCTTGTAATTCTCAGAGTCGAGATTTCCGATAGGTCATCAAGTTCACTAGTGGTTACGAAATAAGAGTTGGTCGGTCCGTTTGTAGGACTCCAATCTACATTCATTTTGCTCGGGATGTCATTGACTTTACAGCTTATCACATGATCTTCAAGTGTGTAAACGTTAGCTGTAGCTGGACTTATGGAAACCACTGAAAGAAGTTAACGATTTATTCTAATTTTTCGGCACAAATTCATTTTTATACTTCTTCCGCTTTTCTTCACCCTTTTGAAGCATTTAGTTGCAAATTAACATTGATCCTTCGTCTAATGATTGACTACAACTGTCGTCTGCAAGTGGTAACTATCGTGACTGTGGAACTATAATGGAGTATGGTGACCATGGTGACCATGGTGACTATGGTGACCATGGTGACCATGGTGACTTATGGTGATTATGGTGATTATGGTGACTATGGTGATTATGGTGAATGTGGTGACTATAGTGTTGGCAGGACTTAATGGCTTCCATGAAACACATTTTAACCTACTTGGGTGGTAGATGGTGATTTCCCGAGTCGCCCTGATTGGGGTGTTTGATTTTCCCACCAGGATCTCACAGGTAAATGTTTCCGAGTGACTTTCTCTCTTGTGCATTAGTACCTACAGAGTGCCCTTTTGTTCAGCACTACACTTATTAGTGGATATGATAACCGTCACAGCTTTTTGCAAAACTTATATCTAATTCTCTAATTTAATTTATATTATCTTATTCTCTAATTTAGAGTGTAAAAATTTAAAACACTCGCAGTTGTTGTAACAGTAACCTGTAACTGATAGCTGGTGATGGTAAGAGAGGAAGTCTGTCCAGTTCCTGACCTTGTTCCGTCAACCAGGTTATAAGACCCAGATAGTTCAGTTGCAGGACTCCAGGTGACCCCAGTGTAAAGGGCAGGGAGGTCACTCAGCTGACAGTTAATGACGTGACTGTCCATAGCATACACGTTTACGACAGGGTTTGAGATCTGGACAGCTGCAGGAAACGGGTTTTAGAGAGATCGATAAATATCTAAACGTATGATAGTGATGAAAATTTGACCACCCATTACTACTTTACTAGTGAAACACTGAAACAATGAAAAAAAATTCGACTGTACTACCCTTGACTCTTACCAGGAGTGTAGATGACGATAGTCTGTGTATCCGACACCACCACACTAGATCTCCCCACCATAATCGCACAAGTAAACCGGACAGTCGTGCTCCCTTTCTTCAGATCCACCAACTGTGAGCTGGTTATCTTAAGGGTGGAGGTCTGGGAGGTGCCCGAATGGTTACCATCGTCTAGGTAGTAGGAGTTGGCAGTGTTGGTCGCTGGGCTCCACGTAACATCGTTGTACTGGTTGGGAAGGTCTGATAGTTGGCAGCTGATATCATGGTCGTCGACCGTGTACACGGTCGCAGAGCTTGGGCTTACCGTCACCGCTGAGAACGATTGGATTTGAATAGTAGTGTTTCCTGTTAAAAACTGAACTGCTTAGTATCTAAATCCGGAATGAGAAATTCGTGGTAATTCATCCTACTCACTTGGCGTGTAAATAGAAATAGTCTGAGTAGCTGTTATGACACTGTTAGAACCCCCAACAGTTATAGAGCAAGTAAAGCTATGTGATCTCCCACTGCCCTTCAAGGCTGCCAACCTCGCAGTGGAAATGGTCAGTGTCGAAGTTTGGGAGGTGACACTATAAGTGTCAGCAGTTTTGTAGGAGTTTGCAGGAGCTCCACTGATGGGAGACCAGGTAACGGAGACTTGCTCGGGGATATCCTCTATCTGACATCTGATTGTGTGTTCTTCTACCGTGTAAACGTCCACAGCTTCTTCTTCGATCTTCACGGCTGAAGAAAGAGGTTGTTATATCCAGGGGACGAGGGACCGGTTTCAATTTGAATCCATCCTCCACTGTACGTTCATCACCATGTTTGATCATGATCTGATCAACTGCCTTTTCAGTGACAAACGACCCAATCACTGTGTTGAAACGCATCCCCTAGTGACACAGTAAAAACTGAAAATGCATTTGCCCCCGTTTAAGAACAAGACTTACTGGGTGTGTAAACAGCGATGGTCTGTGTTGAAGTTATCGGGGTATCATTCTCACCAACTTCTATCATACACGTAAACGTGTGGGTATCTCCTGAGTTTTTCAAGGACAGGATGTTCAGCTGATGGCTATAAATGGTCAAGGCGGCAGTCTGAGATGAAATTTCTCATGAACATTAGGATTTAATTGCATGAATTACGTTATTTCAACTATTATTGAATAAAATGATTTGATTACTAAATGCTGAATAAATATGTACTTTGTTGTTCTAAATAATTAAGTTATCGTAATTTCATAATCGTTAAGTCTCAAAAAATTGACTATGTTTTTGCCCGGCTACCTGTGAGCCACCCCCAAAGATTCCATCAGACGGTGAATACCACCCAGACCACTCCTCGATTGGACTCCATTTTGCGGAAATTTGGCTGGGAATGTCGGTTATTTTACATTCTATCTTGTGCTTGTCCATGCTGTAGACGTTTACAAAATCGGTTGCTATGGAAACAGCTGGAGGAGAAATAGAGTAAGAGAACAACTGTCAACATAGGAGCTTTGCAACAAATGTAAAAGTAAAACCAAATCTACATAAACATAGACATAAAATAGAGGTATTTGAACACCTCTTAACAGTTATGAACGTAGTTTTCCATAATTTATAATAATTACTTTAAGTTTGCAAATCTTCGAAAGTAGTAGTCTACAAATTTACTAATTTGTTTCGTTAAGATGTAATATCATTACTCACACGGCTTGTAAATCGTGAAGGTCTGAGTAGCGGAGGATACAATACGTCGATCGTTTCCCGTCGTCAGTTTACAAGAAAAGGTTTGGCTGGCAGTGGACCGATGCAAGGTCTCCAAATCTGAACTGGTAAATGTTAGGGTGGAGGTTTGGTAGTACTCGCTGAACGTGTCCTCTCCTGTGTCAATACCATATTCCCAGGCTACATCCGACAAATCCATCCACTTTAAATGTTCAGTTTCAGGTTCTGGAGTGTCCCTGATTACACATTTGATCACGTGGCTATCTACTGCGTAAACAATCGGGTTCGATTGGGGTATTGTCACATCTGAAAATAAAATAACTTGCTTAAGCTTAGATTAAAATTAATATTCACATCTTACCAATACTATAACATTATCTTTCATCACCATGTCAAAAAGTTTGAAAAACTCAGAACAGATATAATCCACAAGGGAATATCCAAAAGCGGTATCCTAAAATAGTACGATGAAAACAATAAAGAAAAGCTTACACGGTGAGAATATGCGTAAAGTCTTTTGAGCACTATAGATTAAATTATCAAGAGCAGCTGCGCATGTGAAAAAGTGCGTCCTTCCTTGGTTCTTTAATGCTTGTACTCCTGTTTGATGGGTGAAACCCCCTTCATCAACATACGGCTGAAGTTAAGCCTAAGGTAAGAGGTAGAAATCAAACTATCTAACCGTCACAAAATTCTTGTCAAGATTGACAAAGGATAGTTTTCTCGGGCTGAATAAACTACTGAACCAATCACAAAAAATTTGTCAAGATAATGAAGAAAAGCTTTCTCGGATGGAATAGAATAAAACGATAATTCAGATTGTTAGCGTTATGCATCATCTTCAGTGTAAAATCAATATAGTGTAATATGTGTTTAAAGTACTAGTAAGCTAACGAAATCAAGTATAAAAGACAAAACTTACAACTGAGGAATGTATGTACAAAGTTGATGTCTGAGACTTAGTCGCGGAGCTATAAGTGCCATCTTCAAGACTATACCAGTCTTGTTGCTGAGTGGCAGGAGCCCAGGTCACTCCTGTTATCGCCTCCAAAATATCGCTAAAGACACAACTGATAGTGTGGCCACCGTTATAGGTAAAGATGGTTTCGATAGCTGGAGCTACTGAGATACCTGGAAAGGGTGATAATGCTTTCATTTAGATTTTAAGTGTTGTTTTCAACTTATAATTTGTTAGACGATTAGAAATTTTTGCAGTCTGGAAGAGAAGGTTCTACTTCTATCCTCCACTATCCCGACCTGGTCACTGAACTTTGAGAGGTGCAGTGAAAACTGTCCTAAATCTTAAAATGATTGCTCGTCATAGATAAAGATACGTTCAATAAAATAACAATTGTTTTAAAAAAATTGTTTTTATATTTCTGTCCGTCTATTCTTAAATAAGATTAAATCGAATTGATCATATAATCTTTGCAGTTCAGTTTCATAATTACATTACTGATTAAAGCATTTTATAACAGTCATCACTTACTGGGAGTAAACAAAGTTAACTCCTGCTGCACAGAATGAACTGAATCACCGATTGTTACTTTACAAGTGAAGGTGTGTATAGCTCCCGCGCCCTTCAGCCTCCCTAACTCAGTAGCAGATATAGTCAAAGTTGCTGTCTGGGTGTAAGCGCTGGTGTCGAAGCTACCAGTAGAAGTGGTATAGGCTCCAGCAGTCCCAGTTATCGGACTCCACTCAATGTTGGTCTGGGCCCATGGGATGGAGGAGATTTTACATTCGACAACGTGATCTTTCATTGTGTAAGCAGATTTTGTTGGTGTCATTGTCACGGCTGAGGATGGTTTTTTTAGTTTCTCGCATGTAAAGTATGAGTATGCCCGACCTTAAACTAATAAAATTTAAAGGTATCAAATTTGAACTCACTAAAAAACTTACAGACTTTGGGAATAAAAGATGCTTGAATAACCAAGATTAACTTCTTAGGTGAATATAATAACTTAATTTGATAACTAAAAATATATTAAACTTTGATACAATTGCCTACAATTGGATAATCCACTCACCGGGATCAAAAATGGTCACGACCTGGGTGTCCGACCTTCTCCAATTGCTGGAGCCAAACACTATTTCACAGGTGAAAGTGTAAGTCACGCTGGCCTGGCTCAGTTTTATCACTTGTTCCTTACTCAGCGTCAGGACGGAATTTTGGCTGGAGTCCTCAAATGTAGTAAAACCTGTAGATTTGAGATAAACGTTTTTATTGTAAAGTTGTTTGTCTGACTTTGTGATCTTGACGAGATTATATCCAGTTTGGTATTAAATATCTATAAAGTATCCTTGATTAGCTAATTCAAACTGCGAGGGTGGGGTGAGAGTTTGTAGTATTCGGCGGACTCGATCGGTTCCGCCAACAATTGTCTGGACTATAGGACTGGACTTACTCAGGCTCTCAGTGGTGACAGGTGTAGTTGTCCACGTCAATGACGTGTATGGAGAGGTGATATCCTCATACACCGCCGTTATCGTGTGTCCAGCATTGTTCAGGATATTCGCTGAACTGGGGCTGATAGTTACTTCTGTGGACGGAATAGTTTTAAAGTTGAAAAATAGCGAATTACTACAAGATTGACTCATTGAGCTTATTGACTATTAGCAATTAGGCACGAACGCTATTCCAGTTTTTTTTTCAGGGGATAATTTTGTATAGCCAAGTCAAACACGTTTTATGGTGTACAAATTTAGTAACATATTCGAGTCCGCTTAATTCCAATATATTCCACAGTATTGATAACACCTTTATGCCATCAAACTTCGACAAATTTTGAATAATCCTGTAAGTGTACGATTAAAGAGTTAGACGTACGATGGCTGCCTAATGTTCCTGATAACAAGCCCATCACCACGAGGAGGATCAGGACACGCTGATTTGCTTCCATGTCCTGAAACTTTTACAGTTGTTGTTTGTATTTGAGATGCTTTATAACAGCTGAAGAAGAAATTGGACAGAAATAATTTTTACGTGAAAACGCGAATCTAATCTGTCAGAAGGAGCACGCATAATACTGAAGCAAATGAATTACATATAATTATTTTAGCTTAAAATCTCAAAGACTGACAAACGATAACTCATGTGATCGTGAAGTTTCTATGAAAACAAAACTGTGTTTAAAAATAAACAAATATAAGCGGAATAGATAACTATAGATAAGTATGCAAATCAAGTTATCACGGAACACGCTAAATTTCAAAACTATATCTCTTTTTGTATTGGATCTGCAAAGAACAATCGGTGCTCTGGCCGTGCTTTTCCGGTATGGTGTGCTCTAAACAAACAAGCTGCAAGTTCATGATGCAGCGCGATAAAATAACACTGTCGAAATACCACACTACGATATACAGTGCTGAGCGTGTATCAAGGAAGATCGTAGTAAAAACAACGCACTTAATCGTTCACTTCTGCAGGAAACACAAGCTGCAGTTCATGTGATGGGTAGGATTTATATACTGCTGATTTAACTTGACAGGCTGTTTATCGATATCTAGTATGGCGACTAATACTTCGTCTGCCGCAATAGTGCAGTACCCCGAAACTTCGTCAGAGTATCATGGCTTTACCGTCAGAGTATCATGGCTTTACCGCTTTGCTTGCTGCGTATACGAATACAATAGAATCCGCCATTGATTGGCGGACAGTCCGACTAAAAAGTCCACCCATGCCCGCAAAAAACCCAACATATATTTTGTCAGACTTGCTGACTTGGAATTTGCCACTCAGCTCAAAGTTATTAAGTTCACAAACCAACGGGCATTACGTACTTCGACCCAACCATTAACCTATCTAAAACCCTAAAAAAGATATTAAGCTGAAGTAATTTACCTTGGGTTGAAAGCCAACCCTATTACCCTAACCATGATACTTCTCTGAATTTAATACGATAACGTCCATCACGGTCCGGAGGATTAAATTCACTGCGAATTTTTCGCAGATTCGAAAGCGGACTGAGGATTTTATTGGCCAAATTTTTGGCGAATCCTATACATTTGCATTCCACCAGCGGCCGTGGTGGTGAACAGCTGGTCATGGGGATCCGATCTGACCCGCGGCGGATCAATTGATTTATCGACGGATACCTGTCGTGATCAGGTTATACGGTGTCATTTTATGCTCAATTTGGTGGTGACAATGTTATAAAACTGCAAGAGTCTTACTCTTAACCTATAGTAGCCAGACAAAGTAAGTTTTTTTTATTTCCTTAGCACCTTATTCCAAGAAAATGATCAGATTCCTCACGTTGTGATTGGTTTTGCAGAGTTTATTAACTGTCCGCCGTGTCTAGTGTCAGTGATGCCCTAATATTGGTTTTACTGCTTCTGTAAGACACAATTATCATTATCAAACTGTGGCTTGGAGAAGTGTCAAACTGTAAATTCGTTAATTTAGAAAAAACCCGTCCATCGCACCGAAATCACTTGAGTTTGGAGAAAATTGAAATAATCGAATTACTGTTCGCGTGAGCTATAGCTAGCTATATTGTTGACTATATCTTCTTGTTAGGGCGGAAATATCCTAGACATTGTTATAGTATTTGTATAATTGTTAGATGCTGTTTATAGAAATATTTTAGACATCGCTATTATAGTATTTGTATAATTGTGAGATGCTGTTTAGTGTATATAGAAATATTTTGAGATGCACAGTAAGACGGGGTCCAGGAACCGTATTCATTTTGTAAATTAGAGATGATGGACTTAAATCTCAATACAGTTTGTTGATAATGCTAAAGAGATATTGTTAAAGTGATATTGTTAATATTGTTAACATAATTGACGAAACAGATGTTCATCGATAAGTGGCACACATCAAATATACCGCATTATCGCATTACTTAAATCTATTTGAATAAAGTCCAATAATATACCGCATTATCGCATTACTTAAATCTATTTGAATAAAGTCCAATAATATACCACATTATCGCATTACTTAAATCTATTTGAATAACGTCCAACATTTCAACAAGGATGAGCTAGCGATCGAAATTCTGAAGCCAATGCATGAATTTTTCAACATATAACGGGTAATTATCGGCATATCAAACAGCACAAAATCAACACTGAATAACAAAAAGGACCAAAAAATTCCTCTAAAGTCTCAAACAGTCCCTCTTAAGTTTCAATACTCGCTTACGTTATCGTCATCATCTTCAGGGGACTCTGCTCCGACCTCCTGATAGTCCCTCTCCAGTGCAGCCAGATCCTCTCTCGCCTCACAGAACTCCCCCTCCTCCATCCCTTCACCCACATACCAGTGCACGAAGGCTCTTTTCCTGTACATTAGATCGAACTTGTGATCTAAACGTTCCCAAGCATCCCCGATAGCCGTGGTGTTGGAGAGCATGCAGACGGACCTGAGTACAGGAGCCAGGTCGCCGCCAGGCACTGCTACTGGTGGTTGGTAGTTGATCCCAACCTTGAACCCTGTGGGACACCAGTCTACAAACTGGATATTTCTCTTTGTCTTGAGGGTGCTGATTGCCACATTGACGTCCTTGGGGACTACATCACCACGGTAGAGCAGACAGCAGGCCATGTACTTGCCGTGTCGTGGATCACATTTCACCATCTGGTTAGCGGGGTCAAAACAAGCTGCTGTGATCTGATCCACGGAGAGTTGCTCGTGGTAAGCCTTCTCTGGAGAGAAGACAGGAGAGTAAGTCACCAGAGGGAAGTGGATCCTGGGATAGGGTACCAGGTTGGTCTGGAACTCTGTTAAGTCCACGTTCAGAGCTCCGTCAAACCTCAAAGATGCGGTTATGGAGGAAACGATCTGTGCCATCAATCTGTTCAAGTTGGTGTATGATGGTCTCTCGATGTCGAGGTTTCTCCTACAAATATCGTAGACAGCTTCGTTGTCGGCCATGAAAGCACAGTCTGAGTTTTCCAAGGTGGTGTGAGTTGTTAAGATAGCGTTGTAAGGCTCTACAACAGAAGTTGACACTTTGGGGGAGGGGTAAATGGCAAATTCTAGTTTACTCTTTTTACCATAGTCCACAGCAAGCCTGTCCAGGAACAAGGAAGTGAATCCCGAGCCAGTTCCCCCTCCGAAGGAGTGGAAGACTAGGAACCCCTGCAGACCAGTACACTGGTCAGCTAACTTCCTCACCTTGTCAACACACTCCTCGATCTTATCCCGGCCTACTGTGTAATGTCCTCTAGCGTAGTTGTTAGCAGCGTCTTCCTTGCCGCTGATCAGCTGGTCGGGATGGAACAGCTGACGGTACGTCCCGAGTCTGACCTCGTCAACAACAGTCGGCTCTAGGTCCAGGAACACGGCCCGTGGGACGTGTTTCCCGGAACCGGTTTCCCAGAAGAAGGTGTTGAAAGAGTCATCCCCTCCACCAATAGTGGTATCAGAGGGCATCTGTCCGTCTGGGTGGATACCGTGTTCTAGACAGTAGAGTTCCCAGCAGTTGTTACCGATCTGGACTCCGGCTTGTCCCAAATGTACTGATATACACTCTCTCTGAAATTAATGGGACGTATTAGTTTGACTGGATATCATTAAATTGTCAGTGTGCAATATGCATGCAGGGTGGTGTTTGACAGGTTGTAATAAAAATCGGTTTTAACATGTAAATGAGCTGACAAAAAGATGGTTATATAATTAATAGACTGGAATCATACTTAAATAAGTTTACCATATTGAAGTTTCATAAACTTTCAATTTCCCAACAATTGCAAACTCGAACACTGAAGAAGTCAAAGAGGGTTAGAGCTATAGGTAGTGAGCCCAAGTGTGGTAGGGGAATGAGAGATCAACATCCTGATTCTGATGTACTGGATCAGGTAATGGCATTGTTCTCCCACCCAGCTCCCCTGTGTTGGAGTATGTGCTAGACCATGTGTAGATCAGGTGACATGCAGCTGCAGGTAAACGTCATCATTAGTACGATAAGTTTATTTGAAATTTTGGGTTGTAATACCTTAAATTTAAAATGCTTTAGGCTGGGAAAATATAATTTGGCACTAAAAGATCGCAGACCTTTTTTGATTTCACGTTTATTGAAGTTAGAAATTTCTAACATACAAAGATACCTGCAGCCTACCTATTGTAGTATCAGAAATTACAAACTATCAGGGGCTATTCAATTAGGTCACCTAGAGGCTGCAAGAAAACTAATTAGCTCTATTTAAAGGAACATCGCAATAAACTGCATATCATAGTTCTTTCCTTGTTCCATCACAATGTACGCCTTGATATACTTAACCAAACATGCTATGGTAGTACGATGTTGTACGGGTTTTAGTAGCTTAGTAGGTAGTCTGTAGTTGGTCAATACTTATCTAATCCGTTTTTAATTGTTGACTTAGTGAACTGTAAAATATGCATCTACATCAGGTAATATCTCTATATTATCTAAGAATCGATAATGGATTGTTGGATTACAATTTATACTTTAACACAGATATAGATGGAAGATGTGACCTCACCACTCAGACCGATCACCGTGACAACGGACCCAGCACAGCCCGAAGAAGACCCGGTAGGAAGTGCGAGCTCCAGAACTTCTCGTCCGACGAACCATAATCTCGAGTTCCCTGCGAGCATCAAGGAGTTTGGAAAAGAGTTTGGGAAGCATCTCTTAACTTTACCGATCTGCTACGAGTATCATAAGTAAGGAAAATAAGTGAAATGAAGTCGATAAAGAAGTGATACCAGCCAATCTGACTATGACAGAGATTTTCCATTTATTTCATTATACCTGTAAACGCTTAATGCGATTATTCTATTATGAATACAATAGAATATACTAATAAAATAATGGCATTACTAAGTCAAGCCAAACAACTTCAAGGGATATTCCGTGACGGTTTGACAAACTGTAAATTCATTTTTACCACTACCATTTAAAAAACGTTTGTAAATTTTGTCATTTTAACGCCTCAATAGTCTGAAACTAGGCAGTATGTCCATTGTTCAATTTGCTAGTGCGTGTCAGATTGACTCATGCCCGAGTTTAACATTAGACAATAACAATCATTTTCCCGGAACTCTATCAGAAACTTCGTCTTTCACCCAATGACAGGTCACTCAGCCGCAGACTCGTCAAAGTCATTAAAAACACATGGCTGAAATTTTCGTGAGATACTTTTCAATGTGCGAACTGGACTAATTTATTGACACCTATTATGCTAAATTTATTTTCATTACGACGCTAGAGCCGCTTGCTTTTCCCGCGAAGCCTTTTAAATTCTTGCTGATTCCAACCGTGTTTCAGACCACATAGCAATTTGCATACACTTGGTCAAAATCAGTAAAAATAACTTTGAAATTGTGAAACAAAAGCCGTTGATGGGTTTTTGTGAAAATTGCCAAAATTTTGTTGACAGCCGCATCGTCGTGCTAATTTGCTGCTGAGTAGCCATTATTATGTTGACGGAAATTTATCAGCAAAAATTATATTATTATTTAATAGAACCCAATATTTATCTTTTTATCCCATTTGCCATTGAACGATCTCGAATCTTTAAGTCGACTTAAAGGTTCGAGATTGAAGTAATTCACATTGTCACTTTCGCATGTACCATGAAGGTCGTATTTGATATTACTCATTCCTTTATCTTAAATTCTGAAAGTTTTTCAATTTGCAACCAAGAGAAAACGTCAAAATCCGAGCTAGGAGTTTTCTGAGGAGCGCCTTTGTCGACCATTAGCCAAAACGTTTCGTATTGGTGTGTGCTCGTATTTGTCAGGTACTGACCTAATTCGTGGTCATGTAGTCATCGTACGGGCAGTCGATTATAGCATTGTTAGTCGATAATAAGCCCATATATATATATATATATCCAACAGTAAGTGTATACATACCTATAACACTTGATAAGAGTATTTATAGGGACTATATTACCAATTTGACTGACTTTTGTTAATTGTGACCTTCCGTTCCTATGACCTAAGCAGTTGTGCTCCGTAAGTTCTGGTTGCTTAGTTGCTTTTGTTCGGACCTGCAGTGCTCACGGCACTGCCGAAGGGATTTTAAGTGTTAAACAATGCTATTATATAACAGTTAAACCTCTATTTACCGTGCCTCTATTGACCGTGTCTCTCGATTTAAAGGGTCTTCTCGGCCTTCCCCTGATATTTCTCAATACAGAAAAACCTCTATTTACCGTACCTCTATCTACTGTGTCCCTCGATTTACCGGGCATTTTCCCTCTCCCCCGAGAGGCCCGGTAAATAGAAGTATTACTGTACTACATTATGAAGGGTCTTTTGGGATAACAAGTTATGGTCGATTCAGAAATTATTAAATGTATTTATCCTTTCCCTATGTCTTTTTAGCTGAATCACAACTTTTCTAAATTGTTTGTCGGTTAGCCAGACACGTTTAATCATATTTTTCAGTTGCATGAGGATCATTTCAACACCATTTGTTAAGTTAACTTGACTAAAGTATTAGCGAAGTTTCTAGTAAATTTCAATCACCAAAGTTTTCATGTGATGGTAGAAGTCAGATGAATTTGGGTAACACAGCCATCAAACATGGTTTTCAGATTTAGAGAGTGTTTATCAGATACCTTATTGTGAGTCAAATGCGTAATCAGTACATCAATACTGACTTTACTACCATTAACCACCCGCTTCTATTCAATATATCAGAATCAATACATAAAGCAGGATTAGATAGTAGAACACGGCGCTTTGCAACTTGAGAACGTATAATTGTTATTTAGCTGCCAATTGTCATACAAATGAGTGTCGACAGCAAAATAAATGAAATTTGTAAGTTTGAATATTTCAACTATAAATCATATCCTGACGACAAAACTTTCAGTCCCACTTCAGAGAGCGAAGAGGAGGAAGATGACGTGGATTTTGCAGAATCCATGTTCCGAGCCTTCAAGAAGGGTCTCTACATGGTCTACCTAGGAGGTAACCCGTCTAGCCAACCTTTGTTTCGAGTTTTTATCTATTTCAAGTTTAATGTTTCAAGGGCATTTTGAGACTATTTTGATCGTTATGTAAGCCGGATTATTCTCCACTTTTTCAACTATACCAATGAGAGAGTACAAACGTTTCGGTGCTTAAAAATAAAGAACACTGAAAGAACTAAGAATCTAGGCCGGGGCATAGCAATGTTGCACCGTTCAATTAGGAATTTTGATGCAAATATTCCAATTGTCAGTTTGGGCATGTGCAATAATGTACACGATCTACAACGTATCACAAAGCTTGGGGAAGTATTTAGAAAAGCCCGTACGAACACAAATAACCACCTACAGATCAGAAAATGGCTCCATGCCTTTCCCCACTATCTCTATTTGCAACCTCAACAAGGTACAAAACACCAAATCTCTAGCTTATTTAGTAAAATTGTAGTATGATTGTTAAGTCTGAGGATTTGAACGACAGCTCTATTCCAAAAATCCAGTTTGATGATAAAATATATCATCGTGCACATCGAAAAATCAAATCCCTACTCCAAGAACATAAGCTTAAAGTTAATTTTCGGAATGGGTAGAGTGGAGTCGTTTAAATGGATTATATCACTTGAATCACTGTATGACGACATGACACATAAGATTTAGATATAATGATGGCTAATATGCAAAACTCAGGTAAACAAGTCATACATGGATCAGCACGAAAACCTAGCTCACGTTTGGAGTGTGGTGTCGAATCCTTGGGGCTACCCTCTGGCGAATTGGAGCGAGAAACCATTCGAGCTCTACAAAAACCTAACCTACCATGATATATATCAGTGAGTTTGGTTTGTGTTCATTGTTCACAGGAACCATATACTTGTTCTTTGTTCACAGGAACCATATACTTGACCATTATAATGCTCGACCATATGATATGACACAGGAACCATATACTTGACCATTATAATGCTCGACCATATGATATATATAGATATCACCGCAGCCTTGAGGGCGTGTTTTAGTCGGGGTTATCGGTATTATTTACTTCGATAACCTTAATTAATTCAAGTGTTTACTGATTTACTTTCACTTTAGTAAGTTTGAATTCAGTAGGACAAGTGAGAGAGTTATATAAAAAAGGGTTACTAAAAAGGGATACAAAAAGTCAGATTCAAAATAAGATCCGCTCTCGTGTGAGCTCTATCAAAGTTCTGCCAGTGTCGTCTTGATTCCCGGTCTTGGCACCCAAGATCACGTGGTGTCTGCTTTACCGCCGTCCTCCAATCAACGAGCGCCATCTCCGTCTTAGTGTCGGCGTATATCTGTTTTGACGTACTGCTTCTTTAACACCGAAACATAAGACGATCTCAGTATCTGCACCGTTGACAGGAGGTTTGTTTGGGTGTCGTCTCTGTTAACTAGTCATGGGAAGTAAACTACTGAAGTAAGTAGGAGTGGTTATTCAAATACTACAAAA
>JH154184.1:684923-708952 GCA_000226015.1 Mnemiopsis leidyi | reverse complement strand
ATCGTGTATAATAGCGCTGGCAAGTTTTTCAACTTTCGTTGAAAACTTTTTCCGAGAGGGGCGCTTGTTCGGCCGAGTCGTCGGGGGCCTTCGGCCCCCTCCTCCGGTAACGGGCCTGCGTCGGGGCCTTCGGCCCCTCCTTGGCCGAGGCAAAGGGGCTTTGTTGGGCCCTGGCAAGTGCGGCGGAAGTTTTTTTCCCCGGTCGCGCTTGCCAGCGCTATAATTTAAAGCAGCTCTCATTCTCTCTATTTGCAACCAGGGCCAGATCGTCAAAGATCTGGCCCTGGTTGCAAACCATAGAAGGTTTGATACCATTTAACAATTTTGTTAATTTGCAATTCTCTGCAATTCAATGGTCATGACGAATCCCCTCCAAACTCACAAAGCACTCTTACTCAGTTTACACAGCTTCACTCACCCTGTTCCTTGTTTGTGCAGTCGGCCTCGTTGATGGAACGACCGTATTTTCTAGCACTAGTATCAGGCAGGACACACCTCCACTTTCCGTTCTGATTCTCCGAGCCCTGAAGATGTTACGGTAGTAAATGTTGGTCAAATTAGAAAATGTGGGTTCTTCAGTAAATTTTACTGATTATTGACTTATAATCAAACATTTGAGCAGCCTTGAAACAGTGAACCATTAAGATATGATCAGATTAATTAAATACTTTCATCATTCATGAAACAATATTATACAAAAGATTAGATTTCGCTAACCCTTTCCATAAACCTTCATTGGGAAATATAAATATATCTCACTAACCGCCGCTACTCTTTCACAGTCACTACTATTCCCAGTCAAGTAGGCAACATCGATCCAGGGCGTGGTTTGGTGGGAATCGACATATCTGAAGATACAAGATGAGACCCACATGAAGGTAAAGGTGATGACCGCCAACCGGCAACAGATTTTGGATTCATTCTCTTATTGATCTTAAACGATTGTATTTGACAATAATTGTAATTCCGAACCGTGGTTCATTACTTATTTCATAAACAAAATTTACAGGATCAATTTCAAGGTTGCTATATGCGAGATGTTGATCTGATGTAAGTTTCTCATTCATAATCCTATAATCTAATCATGTTACTATGGTAACCAGCTGTATCTTATCATTGAAACTCACGGTCCTTGATGAGTAGGTTGCCAGTAAGGATAATAGTCCCTCTCTTCGGGACACTCGTACCCTCTTCTGTTCCCGTTGTTGTTTTGTCTGGTTCGCTCGCTACCCACATAACCCAGACTCCCTGCGCCCAAGTTCTGATCGGCAATGTAGAGTCCGCCGTTAGCTTCTCTAAACCTGAGAAGGACTGGTAGTACAACACAACAGCAGAAAAACAACCTGACAAAGACTCCAGTAGTAGTACTAGTACAACAGAAGTAGAGCAGCTAAAACAGTCAGACAAACTAACACTACAACAGTACTAAGAGTCAGACAGTGCTACAACACAACAGTCCCTCTCTACAAACCTGCACATGTCGTACCACCAGACTGTCTCGTGGAGACCTCTGCTTGTCTGCACGTTGGCATAGTTACCGTTCATTCTGTTCGTGTAGGCCTGGTTCTTGGCGTTCTGGTTGTCTCCAACGTACTCGTTCTGGTTCGGCTGATTGTAGTTCTGGAGAGGATTTCATGGTTACCAAGTTGGCTTGGTTAACGGGTTTGGGATGTTTTGCTTACGTCATGTTGTGATGGCAGTTTATTGGTGGAACAGAAACCGTCCAAAAACCCAATTCAAAGCCAGAGAGTAGCAAGTAACAACCTGAGTATTGGTGTCAGTTCCGTCCCTGAGATAAGTGTTCCTCTCCATGAGATCCTGCTGTCCGTTACCCTGTCCTTGTGGGTAGCTCGCATCGGTACCGTTTGTTTGACACATCATCTGAAACAGAGGAGTAAGTTTCATTACACCTCAAATACGATATTCTATTGCAATGCATCTCTATTTTTGGAGGAATGGTCGGGAAAACGGGAAATAATTTCATTAAGCAACACTGTAACCAATGCAATGTCTAATGCGCTATGAATCAAATGCGTTGTACGCGATATCATTTTATTATTCGCCACAAACATTTCCTTCTCGTCCCAAAAATATCTTTATCTTCTGGCGATGGTCATTGGTCAGTAGAATAATTTTGAATTTCTGATTAGCAACCATCTCGCGGAAGCTAAAAGAAGATTGCTACCTGTATGACTTGGATCTCCGAAGCAGAAAAAGGTTTGCTACATGTATGACTAGGATCTCCGGAGCAGAAAAAGGTTTGCTACCTGTATGACTTGGATCTCCGGAGCAGAAAAAGGTTTGCTACCTGTATGACTAGGATCTCCGAAGCAGAAAAAGGTTTGCTACCTGTATGAGTAGGATCTCCGAAGCAGAAAAAGGTTTGCTACCTGTATGAGTAGGATCTCCGAAGCAGAAAAAGGTTTGCTACCTGTATGACGATGTTGCAGTTTGTCTTATGAGGAGAGTCCTTGTTTCCTCCACACCCATGTTGGTTCGTCCACTCCACTATCAGCTTACTCGCTTCGGCTTCAGTTGGTCCGCTAGCATAGTATTGCTAAAAATAGACTTAATTGAGTGATTAACGTGGATTTCAGTGGAATAGAAACCAATGAACTAAGAAAAATAGGATCAAAGAAGGTAGAAAAGTGGTTGGGAGCCCAGTCATCTTTCTAGAGAATTTGCTTATTGAAAGTGCCTTCAGACGATTCTTCAAAAAACAACTCACCATAGCATACTGGCGTCTAGGATCGTTTCCTGCTGCATTTTCGAACCTGTCTCCAGTGTTGAAACCTCCTCTGTTGTTGTTCTGGGAATCGAACAACCTGTTTGCGTTTGTTCGTGTGGCAGTGTTCTCGTTCAGTCTGAGGAGGTTGTCATCAGCTTAGTATTGCCCTCTTATTCTAATAAATGTTACAGATGCCTGATGCACCAGAAGTCACAAAGAAAACTTCTTCCAATTACCATTACAGTTGCCAGTCTGGCAGAAAATTTGGTATCGTATAAACAATTCAAAAGTTGAAAGGCAGACTTTTTCAATTTATTTACCATTTTAGGATGTTATCCATCCTGATTCGAAAAAAGAAGCGGAATTCAAATTCGAAATGAGAATGATCAGCATTGGTACAGTATAGGTCTAAGCTTGATATTCGATACCACAAAGGAAAATGCAGAATTGAATGTTTAGTAGTCTGATGAACATATAATAGGAGAGCTAATAAATTTTCCAGAAATCACCAATCTCCGCAGTGCTTTAATACTGTTTCTCATCTCCGTCTCGCAAAAATTTCAAATTTCCCTGTTGTTCTGACATAATTTACATGGAATATATTTCCTGAATTCTTGGGGCCAAACAGATTTTTATTTTCAGAGTCAGCCCACCTTAATAAGATAACATAAGGGTAAACTTTAAGATACAATTAAAAGTTTCATATAAATTAAACGTAAGTCATTATTGTCCCATAACAACTTTATTAAACGTCAACAGCTAAAACCGAACGATGTTGGAGCCGAATACAAATTCGACCTCCGCTGATGTTTCGCCTTGGACGAAGAACCTGCTTGCATCCTGGTCTATCTTTTCCATCATTCTCTCTCTTCTTGGCAATACCACCGTCCTCGTCTCCTCCGTGTGCTACAAAGCAATAAAATTGGACAAAGTATCCGTAGTGCTGATTGAGAATATCGCTGTAGCAGATCTTGGAGAAACTCTTTTTGTTATCCTTCCGACAACCTGGTCTCTTCTTACTGATCAGCGAACTGTCTTCAGCTTCTTCACACATGATTCCCTCGGAAAAGTTCTTTGTTACGCCGTAGCTCATCTCCAGTTTCTCTTCCCATTAGCCTCCCTCTTCATGATCTGTGCTCTCAACATCAACAAGCTTGTCTGCCTGACCTCCCCTCTGAGATCCCACGTAAGAAGCGAGCTTCCAGCTTACTTCGTGGCATTCCTGGCCTGGTCTGCGTACGGTCTGAGGATCCTAGCAGTCAAGATGGCAAACGAAAAAGTTGTGTATGGACATTGGGAGAAAGGGTTCAGGTGTGGTGTGGACATCACTAAGAAGGTTTTCTGGCCGGATGTTGTCTTGATGGTTCTTTTTGGGGGTGTTCCCACCGTTGTGCTTTCCTTCTGCATCGTCTTCATGATCTGCATTGTGTCTAGAGTAGTGAAAGTTAAGAGGGAAGCTATGGTACTAAACATCTTGGTATCTCTTGCGTTTGCTGTGTCGGTAGGACCTTCCGTAGTGAGGGTGGTCTGGTTAGGTGTCGGAGTTTCAACTGATCTGTTGCCAACATGCTTTAAACTATGGGTTGTTGGTGTGTTTACCAACTACATCATGAGCTTCGCTAATCCTATCATCTACTACTTTTCGTGCAGGAGTTTTCAGAACTTTATAGATAGACAGATCAGGAAAAGTTTGAAAGCTTCAAGAAACTGGTGTCGGGGATTCAGAAGTATCGAGGTCGCCGAGACGACTGGATTGCTCAAATCGAATTTATAGATTTGTGGGAAAGATGAAAAAGATAAAAGCTACTTCGATTTTTGCACGCTTTATATAAGTATTTGTAGTAAATTTCATTACGTAAACATCGTTATTCGTCAAAACCTGGAACTGATGAATTTTAACCCATTTTATTTTGACAAAAACTTTTCGGGAATAACCTTTTATGTTTTATCAGTCCAGTAATAATGAAGTAAAGTGATCGGTAATTTTTCAAAAAAATCCAGAGCAGGTTTAATCTATGTTTAATGCATAAAACGAACGTCCAGAAAGGTCAAACACCTCCCACCGCGAAGAACCGCTTAACCACTCAAGAGCCGCACAATAAAAACCGTTTAAGAATCGCTTAAGAACCGATTAAAAAACGATTAAGAACCGATTAAGAACCGCTTGCTAGCCAACAGCGGCATAAATCTAACCCTAACTCACAAGCGGTTCTTAAGCTATTCTTAGCTGGTTATATGCGATCGTTCTACGGTTCTAAGTGGTTCTCAACTGGTTCTTTAACGGTTCTTAAACGGTTCTCAAGTGATTCTTAAGCAGTTCTTAAGGGGTTGTTTAACGGTTCTTAAGCGGCTCTCAACCGGTTCTTCAACGTTTCTTAAGCAGTTCTTAAGCAGTTCTTTAACGGTTCTTAAGCGGCTCTCAACCGGTTCTTCAACCGGTTCTTCTTCTTAAGCAGTTCTTAAGCAGTTCTTTAACGGTTCTTAAGCGGTTCCTAAACGGTTATAAAGCGAATCTTAGACGGCTCTTAACCGGTTCTTTGGTGATGGGAGTTGCTTGGCCCAATGGGCCGAGAATTTCAAGTAATTAACGTCATTTTGTGAACATTGCATTTTGTTTAAATCTGGAGCTGCTGAATATTAACCCACTTAATTTTTACCATAGTACTGCTCGGGAATAAATGAGTTTTTTAAACCTTTTATATTTTTGCGGTCCCGCAAATGCAATTAGTTAGTTAAGTGTTGTGTTAATTCAAGATCGCAGAATTAATCTATGATTCGCATAAACGGACGTCTAATTAAAATGTAAAATCATTGTTTTGTGACCAATTCATAAACAATTAAAATTCACCTGTTAAATAAACAATTAAAATTCACCTGTTGTTAGATCCTCTAGGATTAGTCATGTATGTATCTGCCCAAAGGCATACCACCAGGTATACACCAATCAACACTAACCGCATCATTCTGAAGAATAGAGAATCAAGATAAATCTGAGAACTTAGTGAGAACTTAAATTAATAAATTATGTTCTTATTCGTGCCATTCGTAATATCAAATTAACTACTATCCAGTTTTCTTGGACATATTGTCCAGCCTAAATTCCTAAAAATTAAAAGTTAATTAATTAATTAATCAAAGTATATCTCACTCTGACTCTGACAGTTAACAAACCTTTGGTTTCAGTCTTCGCAGAAAAAGCTCGTTACACTCGCTTCCCACTGAATCGCAAATTCCAAAATCCGAGAAAACAAAATACTCTCTACGACTAAAATTTGCATTTTTGGATTAAAACGAAAAGCATCGAAAGATCCTGGAAAACCGTTCATGTCTCAGTGAACATCGACAAGGACGGTTCAAACAGATTTGAATGTTGTGGGTAAAGCTTTGGAGAGATGTAAAACAACATTGCACCTCATTCAAATATAACACTTGCTCTTTACCACTTAAATAAACAAATCAAGGAGCAAAAGAACACGCACTGCTACCTCGAGCGGCACATCTTATGTAGTTATGTTGTTTTAAAGTAACGATACAATGTTTTTAGTCGCTAGAAAAGTCAAAAACAGTCTTATCAAACTACAAGAATCGGCGAAAATAGAAGGTAAGCACATAGTAAGAAACCCAATTATTATTATCTCACTCACTTTCCCCTAAATAAAACTAAAAGACAGATATTTATTTCAAATAAGAATTCTGACAATCTCCATCAAAAATTCCCCCAATATCCGGGACCAGTTTCAAAGAGTCACGTGACCGCTTCAACTGAGTCGGTTACCCGGATTGTTTTTACAAGTTAGCCCCGACAATTTCAACATTATTTGGTGAATAGTTGAGTGTGCCACGCTTGCTTCCTAGAGAGCAAGAGGAATAACCGCCTTGCTCTGTAGGAGCTATTTTCTAACTTTTGATATGCTCGATTATTGCATATCTTTTGAGGATTGTATGTTTTTCAGTTTTTGAGTTTTTAGAACATGAAGCCGATCTTTTGATAAACTTTTAATAATTTTTAAAACGTTACAACGATTTTTGCTCCTTAAAAATAAATTCGCACCAAAAGATTAGCAAGACATAACTGGAATCGATCTCTCAATAAATAAAAAACGTAAATTTTGTAAGTGTACTAGCCGCCGAACAGACTAAGTCACAAAAAAGTCAAAATATTTCCGAGTCCTCGGAGCTGGCAAGTTAACAATCGGAGCAGGGCGAGTTTTAAAAATAAAACCTTGAAAGAACAAAGAAGGGGCTGGTTACCGCTGTCCCACAATGGGGTATTGTCCAATTCAGAGCAGCTCCGACTTTATTCATTGTGAAGGTGACAATGAGATGCTTGTTCCTGCTTATTGGTTGAGGATGTAGTCACGTGATCGAAGTAGACAGATGCAGAACCGAGGCATAGATGTAAAAAGTCACACACGGGAAATAATATTTTCAACAAATAAATAACATACACATTGCACATGATTAGAAAATTTGTTCGACCTAGACGAAAAAACTGGGAATTATATAAGCATCCATTCCCAAAACAGAGCCCTCCTAGATTTAAGCTTGAACGCCACCGAACGCCGCCGCCCCCGATGATTTTGACTACGCGGCCGCGTTTTGGAAGAAAATGGCGGCGTTGCGCGTGCAAAACTGTATAGTTTGATAATCTGCTTTTTCGTTTACCCACCGAAAGGCGACGAACCATTCAACTTATAGCAAATTTGCAAATTAGAAAATACACAAATGTAAAATTTTTTTGTGATAAATTTGCTTCCTCATAGTTATACTCTATTAACTCGCGTCAATGACAAAAATCGATCGACAGTCGAACACTTACTTCGGTTTGTGGGGATTTCTAAGTAATTTTTAAAATAAGCTTTGATAAATTATACTTATAGATCAGTTTACATGGTTTGAGATATCAAAACCACCAAACTGCCGCAAGTTTATTTTCCTTGCAACCAAAAAAAACTTTAATTAATATTATCTTGATAAATCTCATCTTTTAAAACAACATGATAAGTATAAAGACCAATTATTTCGCAAATCTAACTTCCAGCGAGAATTTATTTCCGATTCTGGTTCCAATTTGAAATTGTTCTTGCTACAGATACACAGGAAACTTCCTTGTTAAGTACAACTACAATGGTCTAAATATTTCTCTTGTGCTTTCGACACCAGTAGTTGAGTGGTACCTATATGTTTTATTGTCATCCCCTTTTGACCTTTTGTTCAGGAGCTAAGCACAAAAAGCTTGCCATCCAACTCAAAACTTCCTGCGTTTATCTATTGTGACGAAGATTTACCGTTGAGGGCGTTTGTTCCCTAAAAGTCACGTGACCACCTCAAAAGGACAATAACCGTCTTGCTAGGAAGACTTCACTGCCGCGGATGCTATTTCGGACACTACGCGGTGACACGTACTGCTGTAAAATTTTGTCAGGTTTTATTAAGTTTCAGAACAAGGCTTATGTTGTTTTTATGTACTCGCTTACTAGCATTTTATTCAATTTGAACGTATTAGCAATTTGCGCTAGTTTTTTTTCTAAAACTTTGCGAATCATGCTTCATGAGTATGGTAAAAACTCCTTTCCATTGGTTCCTTCCATGTTTGTAACCGAGTTTTGTCATAAAACTCGGCATTCTGTAAGTTTATTGGCCGTTACAAATATGTTCAATCATACCTCTCCAAAGTAACCAAGGAAAGACACTCAAGGGATCTAAGTCGAGAGAATCAGGAACGATGAGGCTAGTTCTCCTGACCTTGATTGCCGTGGTAACGGTATCGGGTGACGTATATCTCCAGGGGCCAAGAGGAAGTAACAACCGACTTAATGGAGAAAACAGAGACCGTGCCAATGCTAACAGGTAATTTTGATAAGTTTCTCAATATCATAGCATTTATACATCACTTTTCAAATTTATTCAAGAGCATGGCAATCGAATCTATCCTTGATCCTGTATTTACTCACAAGCGACATCAAAACACTAAAAAGCTTAGCGGTAATACTAATAGCAACAGTCTGGATCACTGGAGGTCGTGGCCGGTTTGATTCCCGCTCCAGTCCCAATTAGGGCCTTATTTTCCAACCGGTCCTTTGATTCATACATATGCCAGGTCCTGTATATTCATGTGTTTGCTCGTTCACAACTCCCTGCAGTTAAAATTAAGCGCCAAACTGTATCATCAACTGCACCTTGTCCTGCAGGTTGTTCGACTCTCAGAACAACAACCGAGGAGGATACAATGCGGGTAACCTGTACTACTACACCGGATCCACTGTACAGATCGAGTGGTGAGTTGACAATTCTGACAATTCTACCAATTGTTATGAAGGGTCTAAAAATTGCTCACGTAATCTGATAATATAGAAAAGACTAGTTAACCCAAATCGTATGAGTTTGTTTTTTTTACTTTAGGACAAACCAACATTCCTGCGGAAACGTGAACAACCACTGTGAGCTGGTGATCCAATACATGTGCGGAGATTTGGTAAGAGACGGTACCACCACCAAAACTATTCCTGATAACAGATGGGAATGTGACAGGGCTGACTGTGACACTGACATGGAGTACGTAATTTCTTCGAAAATTTTTGTATCGTTTTATAGTTCAAGTAAACTTCAGAATTCTACGATTGAAATTTGGACATGTTTTGGACATGCTTTGGCTAACGAATTCATAATACTTCTTAGTGCATGGTAAGAAGATTTAGCTTCATTATAAATTATAACAATGTATTTGATGGTCAGATACGGAATGCACGAAGACTACTGGTACTACAAAGAATGCAGGCAGAGAAGCAGAAACAAGGGTCTCTACACTGCTGATCAGAACATGAGAAACGGAGCTTACAGCACCAGACAAAACAACAACGGGAACAGGAGAGGGTACGAGTGTCCTGAAGAGAGGGACTATTATCCTTACTGGCATCCCACTCACTGGAGGGTAGGTCATTAGATGCAGAGTAGGACATAGGATAGAAACTAAACAGGCATGTTCCAGAGACTTCTGTCTTAGGGACTTTTCACGTTAACATAACTATAACTATGGAAAGAATATTTAACAAACAATTCAGGATATTGTGGTGTTCACAAACGACGTGAAGAGGTGTGACTACTACAAACAAGAGAGCCAAAACGTTAAAAACAAGGGCTATTGCAAGTACCCTGACAACTACCTCCAGTTCAAGGAAGCCCAAGGTAACTTATTTAATAAGTGGTAAAATCTTTTGCAATACCAGCATAGAGGCATTTGTAGCAACGAAAAGAGGGACGTTGAACAAGCTGATACTGATAGGATTTAGGTACAGTTATGTCAATCAGACTTAGAGGAAACAACGCCGCTATCGATACATTAACATGTGATGGAACATCATACACAGCAACAGAAGATACAAGTAACTAACTCAGCTCTTCCCAGGACACAACCTGAACGACAATAATGTGAGGATAATGAACAACAAGGAGGAGTGTGAAAACCACTGGGTTGAACACGGGGGACAGATGGTCCAGCCTGTCTGGGTGGAGAGTGGAACCTGGAACATGGACCCACCTGAGTGTCTCCCGTCACCATGGTCACGTGACAATCACCATGGGAACAACATGGACGGTTTCATGAACAACTACAACTGGACTGTCCCCGAGGACATTCTCCACAAGAACTGCGTCCTCAGACTCAGGTAGCGTACCATCTTTGTCTGCGTTGGTGCTGACTATAGGACGGAGCATTTGAGTTTGAAATTTAGTCACGATATCAGATACCTCCTCCTTTTACAATGACACTGATACCCTTACAGATACAACATCACAGCTGGGGAACTCCCTGATGGCGGCTTTGATCCTTCAATCAATCATGAGCTCAATGCTGAAGCTGATGACGAGTATGATTCAGTATTTTTGCTGAAATGCAACTTTTTTTGAGTTTTGAGAAGTAATTGCAAAAAAAATACTTATCTGTGTCAAAACTTGTTAGGCACTGTCATTTAATGTTAATGTAATATCTGCAGACCTACTGGTATTGATGTAGCCACAATGCACGGACTCGACAAAGAAAACGATCGAGGATACTACTTCCAGCAGGATGCCGTGGTTAAGGTAAGACAGAAAACATAAGTTGTGAAATCGTATCTGATTAACAATTAGAAACTGCTTTGCATCTATCATATAATATCTTCCCTTCGGATTGATATACCTTCCCAAAAAATAGAATAGTTGCACGAAATTTTGCTCCACCACCTACGCCGAAGACAGAAGACATTAAGTCTATTTTCTTTAAAAAACAGAGGATAAAAAAAGAAACGTTTGTCTGAAGATCCATGGTTTGAATTCACCACTTTTCCACCAATTCAGGTGTTCGACATCCCGGACAGTGATGTAAAACTCGACCTGGAAGTTACTCTTAACACTAACCAGTTCGGCCGAACGTTTGAGGACAGAACTCATGTGTTTGAGATCAGAGAGAGGCCCTCTGGTGTAGCTAAAGATGCCAAGATTCACAACTTAAACGTGAGACTTTTATATATTTTTCAGCTGTTTACTCGGTCTTGTAAAATAGTTATAGTCACTAACTTAGTGCGTATGCAACAAAACTTTCAAAGTGTGAAGTTGTTACAACAAGCAGTGGAATAAGTGGTCAAACGAAAAAGAATTGCGAAATAAAGCATTTAAAAGTATTAAGATGTTTTGCGCGTGGAACAAAAATTTAGGCATCAAATGCCTCATTGATATCGAAAACAATCTGTACCATCTCCATCGCTCAGGTGAGAGGAAAGAGAGGAAACATTGTACAAACCTACCCAGGAGTGGAATACGATTATCAGCCAAACAGACTGGAGATCGAGCAGGGAGACTACGTCCATATACAGTGTGTAGACTTATCCCATTATCCCATAGATTTGATTTGGTCCAATTTTGAATCATACTACCTTTGCAGTAATCTATGTCGCCATTTTTTTGGTTCTCAGTAATTTTTTCAGAGCGTAATTCAATGACTACTTTCAGTTCATCTAGACATGTTCATTCCATCCACCCAAAAGCAACATCCAAATTATTCTCAAGACTAACTTTTCTAATTTCTAACCAAGATGGACAGGAGCCGACAGCAACCCAGCCAACAACGCTGGACAAGGTCGAGCAAGGACAGACAGAAGCAACATTGTTCCCCTCAGAAAGATCACCTATCCAAAAGAGGGAGCCTTGGAAGATGAGGGTAAGTTTTTCTAGAAGGATTTAGATATTTTTCACTTTTCTGTCAACACTGTTCAACCAATAAAGTCTAGCGGATAAGAAGTATAAGAATCACTCTCAAGCGATACGGTTACTGGTAAACTAAATCCTGTTTCTTCCAGCACACGGATGTTTCGCCTGCAACTACCCCGAACTTTTCACCAACTCCACAAACTTACTTGGCATGAAGAGGGACGATCTTATGGCTCTTGCTTATCACAGTGGAGCTGGAAGTAAGACTTTTTTTGAAGTTCTAATTGAGAATCCAAAGCGAAGAACCCTCTAAGAGCCTTTGACCAATTATCGAGAATCAAACTTGAGTTTCCATTGCAATAGTTGCAATACTCTTATGAAACATAAATAGAAACAACTGTAAGATTAAATCCTTATCAAACACAGGTCACTATTTCGGAGACATTGAAGAGCTGGACGATACAGGAACCTACTTCGATCTGGGATTGAGGATGGTAAAGGAAGCTGGTATCTGGAGATTCTTCTGTACCAGAAACAACAACTTCACCAACCGATCTCAGAAGGGCGAAGTCAGAGCTGTTCCCAAGTAATTGAATTCATTTGTTTCATTGTAAAAATGTTCTTTTCTTATCTTTCATTTATTTGAACTTGTTTCTATCTATTTTAAATTATTCGAATTATAAAACTAATATCAATTTATTGTGATAATATTATAATAACATTATTTATCGTTAATCAGGGGCGAAAAGGCAAAGAAAGCTTAAGTTAAACTTTGTTCCTGAGGTAAACGGATGGCTTGATGGGAGTGAGAACGGATTATTCATATTTTAACACCATTAGACTAAAAACCTGCAGTTCATCTTATCCAACATGCTGCAACTTTTGAATGTTTTGACCTGTTCGACTTGAATTGTAATAATATATATACCCGAGATTTCAAATAAAGATACGTTTTTTCTCTGTCAACAAACATTAACAAATGAATGATTTTTAGACAAATTAGTCTACTCAGAGAAAACAAGAAATTTTGAACAATCAGATTCTTCTATAAGAGTCAACAATACTTCACGACTACACCAGTGTTTAAATAGATTTAATAATATCATAAATTCATAAATTTATATCATCAACCATAGATAAAACCCGAAAGGATTTGCAAATTAAAAGTTTTTGATGTTTAAAATTGTGAAATAAACGAAAACTGTAAATATTTGATAAAAGCTTAAACCGGAGTCGCCCCATCATCCAACAGACTTACACTTCTGTAATTGTTACTTTTGGTAGAACTTTTATGACTTTTTACAGAACTTTTATGACTTTTTACAGAACTTTTGTTACTTCCCTCGATCTCACTAACAGTGTCCATTTGTGAAAAGGTGCACGCCTCTTTAGTCAATGACTTTCGGGTGTTCTCAAGGCTTACCCGTAAAGGTCTACTCAAGTTTTGTATGTTCTGTAGGGATGTCTGAACCATCTTGCTTCCTCTCTTTTCCACCAGCTTTCTAAACCGTCGGTTCACCATGGTGTATATGATAGGGTTGCCCCATGTACTGATAGTGTACAGAAAATAACCCCCGAACTCCAGCCAGTTAAGAATGGTCCGATACTTAGGTCCATTGATGGGGATATCAAGTTGGATTCTCGTTCGAAGATACACCATGACAGAGATCCAGCCCATGTAGAATGTCCAGCCTAGGATGAAGAGACCGGAGATACAGAGGGTTGTGATGATGGGTTTTTGTTTGGACCGGTGTTTAGCTGCGGCGTAGTTGGTTGCCTTGGAGAGGAGGAGGAGGTTCAGCAGGATCATTAGGATGTAGAAAATGTAGAACAGTGCGTACATGCAGATACCAGCCTGAAGGGAGTTTTGTTACTCCAACAAGCCAAGATACCATAGCAAATATTGAAGTTTTTATGAACTTAACACTTAAAATTCAAAATAGCAATAAGAGAGACACACAATCATCATCTGAATTCATTTTTGTCAAAACTCCTAGCAATCTAGCATGAACGTGCACTTCAACATTTAACAAAAACATAAGCGATATTCCCAAACCTGCTGGTGGCCTGTAAGTTCTCCAAACTTGACATTATTTCCCTCCAACTCTGCACACACCTCCTTGATCATGAAGGCCTTCCTATCTCCACACGCTGAACTAGGTAATCCTCGGAACATAACTAGAGGGTAGAGCGCATAGCCTGCCGACACCACACAACAAACTATCCCGATAACCTTGGCCTTGTACAAGGTGATGCGGTGGAGAGGGAAGTAGATAACAGATAGTCTGTGTACGGTGATAACTAGGATAATCACGATGTTAGCCGTCCATGACATCACATTGACCCGGTTCAAAACGATGTTCAGAACTCCATAGTTGATTAGCATTATCGGGGCGTTTATCTCAGCCGGGAAGCCAAAGATGTCGACACCGTCTTCTGGGTGCAACAAAAAGATGTCGTTGATGATCATGATGAGAAGTGTGATTCCGTAGAGAAAGTCCATGAGGGCGAGACAGAAGATGAAGGTGACAGTAACTTTATCAACTCTGAGTCTCCATTTGTCTCTGGAGAGGTTGGTGGTGACGAGGATGATGAAACCGTTACCGAGGATAGCAAGGACACTGCTAAGAGTCCAGTAAGTGAAAGTCAAGTAGTACACTGAGTCATTCATTGAATCTGTTATTCCCAGAACAGGACTTGCTACTCTGCTGGGGAGTTATGTTAATTTTCCTGAATGTGATAATTCATGGATGTGATAATTCATGGAGGCTATTAATAACGATTTATCGGAGGGAAATAAGATCGTAATTTTAATTTTTGCGATATCTATAATTCCTTCTACCCCAATCTCGTAGGTCAATGAAAGTTAAGCTGGAGCTTTAGAAAAAGTGGGTACATTGAGGCACTAGGCAACTTTTTGAAGATCTTTGACCCGTGACCCTATGATATCGTTTGTCACAATATCATCAAATTTAGTCACAGAACAACAATGAACGATATCAATATCTTAATATCCCATTGTGAAATTTCAGCGTAAAATTTTGCAAACTATAAAATAATTAGAGAATAAGGAAAATAGTTCCTTTTTATCAGAACATTAACGGGCGATGTCGCCAGGCCAGAAATGCGTGAGAGCGCGTGATGACCGCGACAGTCGGTTATCAACCTACAATCATAACAATATCATGAGGCAGAGGAAGAAAATCAGTGGAAAGTAACGTATAAATTTAAGGTAAGGAAGCGTAACTAAAGACATTGAACAGATTCCATCACAAACTTTAACTATCTATATTCAATTCAAAGAACAACGAAATGATAAGATGCTGCGCGATTGCTAGGCCCCAGGGTTTCAAGGATAGCCTGTCACGGAACTTCTAAATCGAGAGCGAGAATATTAACCTAAATTCTTAGTTTGGGCTATACGAAATAGATCATAAATGATCATTATCCGAGCAAACGTATACCCATGGTGGTGCCTTATGAGCTTAGGAAACAATTGTTTCCAACAGTTAAGCCATCCATTCTCAATTAGATTTATGATTGCATGACGAACGAGCCGGCATGGTCAAACTATTTGCATCTTATCAGCATAATTGCTCATAAGTCAGTCATGCTATCTGCATCTTATGAGCATAATTGGTCATAAGTTAGCCATACTTTATGTGTACTTGTAATAAATAGCGAATATAAGAATATACTGTTCTGTTGACTTAAAATGAACTGATGGAAAATAGTTTGCCTTTGATAATGACACTCTAGTTCAAATAAAACAAGAACGACCTAAAAGGACCTAAAAGAACGAACTAAAAGGAGCTAAAAGCAGCAAAAACACAAGGTTTATTCGAACACAGAAGTGATATTCGAATCTCCCAAATCATAAAAGCCATAAAACCAGGTTGTGATAAGGGCTTGATAGTTGATACAAAGATTACAAGGATTACAAATAAATACTGCCAAGCCTCTAAATCCAAGTTGTGCTCAACACCAATCCTAACCACCTCAAATGATTTGACAACACGGCACGCAATTGACAATTGGTTGGATTACCTCAGAATAAAGCTTAACAGTATTAAAAGTTGCTAGCGTGCCTGCATGCGGTGTTAACGAGATTGATAGGCGATAGCAACATAACAATTTTGCAAATATATTCTCATCACATCAACTTGTTCAGCAATATACATGATAAGTTGATACTTGACAGGTACCTACTTAATACAAACTGGAAGTCAAAGTTGCTGAAAACAAAGCGTTCGACCACGTGGTCACTCAAATCTCATAGTTTGAGTATCATTTATCAAATCAGAGAACGCGAGTTTGAGTATCACTTATCCAATCAGAGAACAGGTCCTAGCTGCTCAGTATCCATGGACTGAATGGCGTTTATGCAATTAACCGATATCAATGAAAATATGATGGACCACGTAAAGAATTTCTGGCAATTTGACGGTTTGTCGATGGACACATACCGCACAGGTAACGCACACTTAAGGGACAAATAACGCACGGGTACGGCACGGGTAACGCACGGGTAAGGCACGCAGGGACACTTGACGCACGGGTACGGCACGGACACATAACGCACGGGTAAGGAACACCTACGGACACATAACGCACGGGTAAGACACGGGTAAAGCACTAAAGCACAGATAAGGAACACTTGGAATTCATTCCAGAAATCATTTCACAATATACAACCCTGTCAAACCTTATTTTGAGTTATCGAATAATTAATAAGCGACAATTGGTGTTACTGTACCTCAAAATCAAATTTATAACAACCTCATAAATGATGTTTATATTTTAAGATTTACAAAAATCTTGATTAGACAAATCTGAACGATATACAAAGACATACACTTCGCAAATATCAAATATTCTCTTCATGAGGTCAGGAATCTCCTTGCAGAAGCTCCTCCGGTGTTAGGATCCACAAAACCATGGCTGTGATTGACCGTTAGGCGGACGAAGCTGTGATGAGAAAGTGCGTTGTAACCACGCCATTTATCAGTCAGGATCGTAGTACCAGGGGCCACACGTTGTTTTGCTTGTTGTTTCTCCTGATAGCACCCCTCCACCTCGACCTGACCCTACTGCTGATAATGGAGCTGTTCCTCCCCCTCCCAACCCTCCCCTACCAACCCTCCTCCTTCTAACCCTCCTCCATCCCGAGTGCCGACCCTCAACGCTGGTTCCTCACTCCCAGCTGCACGGGAGCTGCACGGGAGTTACAGTAACACCAATTGTCGCTTATTAATTATTCGAAGACTCAAAATAAGGTTTAAAAAATCAAAAAGTAAATAAAACTAAAAGGGTTAATTCAAATTACAATGTTTATTTGTAAATAAGACGTCATAATCTTCTTGGACATAAACAGGCTTGTATATTGTAAAATGATTTCTGGAATGAATTCCAAGTGTTCCTTATCCGTGCTTTACCAGTGCCTTTAAATTGCCGAATTTCTCATAGTGAAAATAAAATTTTACTGGAGATGCTGAGAATACCTGAAAACTAATAACACTGACCGATGTTTAAAAATTTGCGATAAAGATAGAATTTTCGAAAATTTTAGTTACAGCCAAATTTTGTTAATATCAATATATATCTTGATTAGGGGTTAATCAGGGTCAAAATATAGCCCCCCAGGGATTGTAAGAACTTATCTGTGATCGTAATTGCAATTGAGTACAGTTAGCCGTTGTTACAACTTGGTCAAAAAATGATGTTTATTTATGCAGTTGTAGCATGTAGCATTGAATTTATTGCCGCTACTTTCTGTTAGCGCACAGGATTTTTGGTTGCTCGACCGAAAACGGCAGAAAATCGAGCTTAATTTCGGTTAGCTGGATTTTGCCGAACCGAAAAAAGGTTTTGTTTTACTATCTTATCAAACATTTTGAGTAGCCAGATCCGCCTAGATATTTTCGTTTCAGTCAAAATAATTCATTTATATCTTCTAATCGTTGTCCATCTTCTAAAGATAAAAACAGGGTAAGTACTTCGGGTAAGGTCTACGATTGCTTAGTGACTGGAAAGATACGGTCCTTAGGTCACGCCTAACCTAAGGCTAGTGCATAAAAGCTAAGGCACAAAACGCCAAAATTGATAACAATGAGTCAGTGATTCAGTATCTGCTATTGCTTATCGAGATTTGAAACAACGCAACACTTGACGAGATGAATCTCAGATGATATCCGTCTACAGTTCTAACGATCTCGTTCAGCTTTAGCTGCGTGAGTCGGGTATCACCGCGACAACGCAACACCGTCTTTACAGAATCCCTGCAATAGCAGGATCATGGAATTAGTAACAACGCCGAGATCCATACCACGACAGATTCCTATTCTCTCTTCTATAGCCACCTAAAGTTTGAAGCAGTAATAAACCTCCGATTCTCCAGCAGGATGACATTGCGGCTCGTGTTGCTCGTGTCGGTGGTGGGGCTGACAGTAGGGGACGTTTATCTACACGGAATGAGAGGCAGCAACAACCGCCTCAACGAGAGGGGCAGAGAGCGGGCTAACGCTAACAGGTAAAATTATAACATGGTCATTCATAAATTGTACTGTGTTATCTAGTATACAACTGTGTAGTCTTGCATACAACTGTACAAAGTTTTAGGAAGAGGGTTATATCATAAACCATTAGTAACAAAACTACCTGTTAAGTAAACGGTCGAAGTTATTTTCACAGATGATCCCAAAAACGGTAAGTTTCTCATACTATATGGAAGACTCGGACCAACTAACGGTTCCTTGACAGTCTGGGTAGTATAATACAGGAAGTTGTAGCAAGTATCATAGCTAGTAGTTCAAATTATAACAAGAAGTATAGGCATAGCAGGAAGAATTAGATTCAAAAGATTTTCCGATTAGTATCTTTATTACACAATGAGACTTTTAGATGGGTAGAGAGTTTTACAAATAGAGATATAGGATGTTCAGTGCACTGTCTTTAAGTACTGACTACTGATGCATTACAAAACTTTTTGCTTCAAAAGTACTAATTTTGTTGCTATAGTCAATTGTTGCTACTTAATTTGTCGCTAATTGTTTCAGGTTATTCGACTCACAAAATAACAACAGAGGTGGATACAACCAAGGTTCTCTGGCCTACTTCGCGGGCTCCATCATCAATTTAGAATGGTAAGTCGGTGTATGATATGGAGCTGTAAAGGAGGTAGAACCCCCGGGAATCGCTATGGGGATAGCTGGACCCATTTTAACTAGATGATCGATGATATTGAAGTACGTGCTTTTCAGAATGGGAACGTGAATCAAATGTACCTGCACAAAAAAGAATCTCAGTATAACGAAGCCAATCAGTCCTTAGATATCGAGCACAACTGATCATAGAAATTTTAAATGTGAGAGCTTGTAAGCAAATAGATAAAACTGTAGTAAACATTACATAGACTCTTAGCCAACACCTGTAATCAATGTGTCGATTTCTTTGTTGCATATTGCAAAAGGATAGTGACTAGTGTCAGCAGAAAATTATATAATCACTCACCTTATAGTTTTGGGTCGGGTCAGCTTACAAATCTGATCACAAAATGAGACACTAGATGGCTGGATAATGGTAAAAACGACAGGTTCGAGAAATTATAACGGTTTCAAGCACATTACATTTTCATATAACTGGCAGGTTTTGCATGGAACTTATTAACCATCCCATTCAAATTCTCTAATTCTTGGTCACTGGTCACAAGTTATACACTTATACAGTAACGTTTTGAATAACTTTTAGCAACAAGGGTTGATATAAGACGCAGACGAAATATGGCTTATGTCTAAAAGCCAACGCCGTGAAGCTATATACAAAGCAGAGAGGGCTACCATGCCAGCTGCAGTTGTGCGAAGTGCTTTGATATGACAGCCTACAGTAGTAGACACCGTCCAATCGACTTAACTACCAGCCCATTTTCTAGTAACTACCGATAATTTAGTGTGGGGATAAAACAGGAAATATCTATGTAGAGTCAGAAACCTTAAATCGTTTTGAGCAAATATGTGCATGGCCGCTTTTGAAAGAATCTGGATAAAATTTGTGATTTGTACTTTCGGCAGAGAAAATGATGTCATTGCCTTTGTGTGGCCAGTAAAGTTGCAATTGTTGTTGCAACAGCTGCAATTTAACTAACCACACATGAGCTATAATACGTAAGTTAGGGGTTCACTACCCTATATAGAGTACGGGCCAGATATTGATACTTAAATAAACCAAACTAATAGCCCTGCTTAAAGACAGCCGAATCTAATTGTATACGAAAAGTATTTGATTGCAATAATTTACGAATATAAGTGATTAGTTAGAGTGAGTCCCTCGTGTGGGAATGGCTTGAAACTTGCTCGGTTTTAAGGTAAAACCTTTTATGTTTCTGTAGGAAAACACATGTGGTCTAGTTCTACTGACTACTAGCAAAGGTAATGACTTTTGAGGGGGTGATATGAGTTTCCCAAAAATATACAACAGATTGTCTCCACTATAAAACGATAGAACCCAACATATCATGGTTTTCTAATGAGCTACATATAATAACAGATCATCAACCAAAAACGAAGCCAAGAAGTTGGTAATGAAAACCTGGAGATGCTGATAACAATGATGTGTTGGCACATGGGGCTCTTATAAATGATTCGTCTACAGATCACCCTCCTCTTTTGCCTTGCTGTGAGTGAAGAGCTGTAACAAACTCAGATTGCACTCCGAATTTCCGTAAAATCTACGAAAACCGGGCCCTCACACACCTGGCCACAAAATGAAGAGATATATTCATGGTTTGATTTACTATAACATCCCTGCTGAGATTGCAACCATGACCGATAGAACAGCAATCATGACTGGTTCTCCAAATGGAGGGAAGGTCATACTAATCACCTAACTAGGACACTGATGCCCGCATGATTCGTGGAGGGGTGAATCATCTCGGTCATGAGCATGAAACTGTAGGGCCAGACAGTTAATCAGTTTATTGTGGATGACATGTGTGATGGTAGCAGCGACATCCCCGTAACATACAACATTCAACAACCTTAATCTGGAAGAGAACTAGCTGCCATCATGATTTTCTCAAAAATTATTTTCTACATTATTTTTTGTAAGCGCCTTCATTGATTTTGAACTATCTGAATTATCATCATCAATATTGGCATCAAGTTTTTAAATTCATCTAGAAGTGGTAATGACTAATGACTAATGAGAATATAAGGTTGCATGTAACCCGGAGGTTACTATGATTTGTATCAGCCTGAAATTTCGGGAATACAGCAGGTGAGTAATTATACTAATTACGATGCAAATACTCGCCATAGGACAGGTCACAACACAGAAATCGTATCAAGAGGAAAATGTACTTGCGTTTTAACTCCATCAAGTTTATAAGCCCAAAACGACGTGTGCTAAAATTGGCGGCAATTACCGGAGAACTCATCTAAAGAACCTTCCCTTAACGAGATAATGCACAACAAACACATAATTATCACAACATTTACGGCTCTATAATTATCGCTATGTAGCTAAATATAGCACATAGGAGGTAGTCTGAGAGCCTGAAACAGATGGAAAGCTTTGTGTGCATGAGAATGGGGGAAACTGTAACAATAAAATGGCTATGGTATCAGTTAGAGAGCATATAGCTGATTATATGCTCAGATTACTGAGAAATTTAGTGATTTTAAATGGGAAAAAGTATCTTTAGATGTCATGTTACTTAAATATTCTCTGATGGATTTCATGCTCGATATATAAATTTGGAATGTACTAGAAATTATGAATGGTAAAAACTGAAAATAGGAGCGTTTTTTCTGGAGAAGATGCATAAATGACCATAAGAAGTATGATAAAAAGTTATACACAACCATTTAAAAAGAAACGCCGTCATCTTGTGATAGAATTTTCCGACCCTTTAAATAGCAGTATAATGTTATTCGTCGTCACATGATAAGATGATAGGAAAACTATCGGTGACCCTTCCAAAAAAATATATTGATTTTATCATACCTATATTTATACCTATATATATATGACGCAAAATGCTGTAAGATCAATGGAAACAGTTTTCGTTGAGAGGAATGAAAAGTTCGTGCGCCTCACTCGATTCGCTTCGTATAACGCTAGGCAAAAGTCGCATATCACCATCTCGCAAATAGATTCAATCTACCAGGCTGCAGCTCTATAAAACTTCTTTTTCAGGAACACAAAAGAAACCCCAGAAAATTATTATCTCTACTTCCGACCATTGTTCCAAAATCAAACTAATCGTCGAAATACCATGACATGTCTGGCCAGAGGATTAAACCTTTCTTTCTAGTAGTCTTCAGTAATCTAGAGATAAAGAAATAAAAACACAGGGCCAAAGAAAGCAACGAAGTTCAAGGTCGCCATTCGCCAAATAATAGTAAATAATCATCGACTCAATTAGTCACTTCAAAGCTCCAAGAATTAAATACAAAACTTCTCTCAATGCTCTTCTGACAAATGATCAAAAAAAATAAATCTATTCACAGAGCCAGGAAACCTGCTACAAAACGTTATTGAATTACGACGTCCTATTAATACTCACTGTGCCTATAACGCCGCTTTCGGTACTGGGATAACTGGAGAACTGGGACTAACCACAACCATGTAACAAGCACTCGGGAAAGAGCGCTGTTCAGTTGTGTATTACACAACACAATGTGTGAATCCAATAAGGTTAATACTGTTGTTTTAGGTGGTCCAAGCTGAAACAACAACCTAAATTTAGCTTACCTCAGGACGAACCAGCACTCCTGTGGAGACCCAAACAATCACTGTGAGATTATCCTTCAGGTAAATAATATTACTTACTCCATACTCATATCTTGCTTACTCTTACTATCGCGTCTAATCAAGTTTGCAAATTATTAATTATTAAGATTTGGGAACAAGGGCTCTTCGCCATGGCTTGCAGCTCACAATTTAAACAGAAAATCTGTTATTGATATTTGACGTTGAAGCCTTGAATAAACTATCATGTTTTGAAAAAGATTGTTTACCCTAATATTTTCCTAAAGTAACCATAACTTAATAATCGATAACCGGATAACATATTCATTACCCTAAACCCCACGCAGTACATGTGTGGAAACAACACTCGGGACGGAACAACCACCAGAACAATCCCGGACAAGAGGAGCCAATGTGAGAAGTGGGACTGTGATACGGATCTCCAGTAAGTTATTGTGAAAACTGAAAAGTGGGACTCTAGAAACCTATCTTAAAGTTACAACTTTAATAGTCAAGATCGGGCAACTTATACTTCTACAACATTCCATGCTGAGTGCATAGTGATGTTATAGTAGGTACTCTAGCAAAGGAAAGCCAATATCTCTAAGGCCACAAAATTTTTTATTGCGTTGATCACAGGGCCTGGCAACTGGTAAAAGTTCTGCACATGCTTGAATAGAATTAAGATATGAATGACTTCAACAGTTCAACATGCTAATAAGAATTTCGCTCGCTTTGTGAGGTCTCCAGTCTCAGGCGGGAGCTAGGTTTTCCTGCATACCAAACCTGCGACCAGAGGATTTGCAACTAAGCTCCTTTCCAACAATCCAACATGAATTTGTTCTTAAGTCCATTCAACTCAGTCACATTATCACTTGGAAATGAAGGTGGACCCTTTGGTGCACGTAAGCACTATGCTATGACGATTGAATTCTAAGTTATGATCATTTGGTCCGCTCTCCCGGTAGCCCGGCCTACACTTTTGTATAAACTAGCATCCATGTAATTTGCATCGTCTTTCTCGAATGGCTCCATACAGTATACTTAAATTGTAATCCAAGAATGGGAAGGTGATGGATCGAGGTATCAAAGTACGTATTGCTCACTGGGCCAGATAAAATTTCTGTTGGAATACAATGAAGTCTAGGCGTCATGCTAGATATATATGCTACTAAGCAAGCATCTATGCATAGTTTGCATTGTCTTTCTCAGCTGGGATAGCTTCTTGCCGCTGACCCCTTACAAAGTCGAAGAATTAACCTCTTGACCACATATTAATCAGTCATACATGACTTGATTCATTACCACCACTGCACTCAGTTACTCAACTATATTGGGTATTTGTTTTAAACAGGAGATGGATAATAAAAAT
>JH154184.1:668028-682916 GCA_000226015.1 Mnemiopsis leidyi | reverse complement strand
TAGTACATAGTACATAGTACATAGTACATAGTACATAGTAAATAGTACATAGTACATAGTACATAGTACATAGTACATAGTACATAGTACATGGTGCATAGTACATAGTACATAGTACATAGTACATAGTACATAGTACATAGTACATAGTACATAGTACATGGTACATAGTACATAGTAAATAGTACATATTACAAAGTAGTAGTAGTAGTGGTAGTGTATATATCAGATATTTAGTAGTATAATTATTTGTTCAGCGTAAGTATTTCTAGAGGGAGATAAAGTATTATCCCTACAGAGCTAGAATGATATAAAGGCACCACGTGCTTAATTACCCTATGTGACTACGTATTGAATTGGACCGCGTGGTTAAGATTAGCAAAATTGACGAAATCAACACTGCAAAACACGATTTTCGTTACTAGTAATGCTTATAGATCATGTTTACGTCTGATGTGACTTGCTTTTTAGTAGGTTACACAGGAGAGCAGCAATAAAAACAAGTAGGAAGAAGAGAGCGTGAATCGACTGAATAAGCCATTGAAAAACAAAATGTGATCATTGATGTAATGTTATCGCCACTTATGTTCGAATTACTATTTGTTTGTCGTGTGGTTTGTATTAACCGGGAATGAGGAACTGAGGCAGTTTCGCGTGACCACGACCATCAGAGAACTGCTAAGGAAAATGGCATTCTCAATCAAATTTGATGCTTGACTGCCCATTATTTGTGATAGTCTGCCACCATGGATCACCATAGTTGATCAGTTGTGTAATTGTGATTATCAATTGATAAAATTTCGTTAAATAAATTTCGCGTCAATTCACCAACATTCAAAATGTCACAAGACCGTTATCTTTAGGATTACTGCATTAGCAAGTATATGAAAGATATCAGGAAGGAAAATAACGATTGGGAGGGGAAAACGCACAATAGTGCAGACAGCGTAAAGGGAAGCTTTATAGGTCTACAATTTGAACTTTGATGTTAAAGTTGTCGAGACACAAAATGAATACTTTTAATACTAGGCTGGTGCCCATCTGTCATGACGTGTCCTATAGCATGTCAAAATTACATCTATTCACAAAGGCACGCCATCAACGAGGCCATTTAATAACATAGTATCCAACTAAGAGAGTGAGAGATATCGTAGGATAGTAGTATCTTAGTTCTAAATAGAACAACAAAATACTAAGACAATTTCAGGAAATGGTCTAGACGGCTTCCCAAATCAATACAACTGGACTCTCCCTGACCACACCATCAGTGATAACTGTGTTCTGCGACTCAGGTTAGTCAAACTCACACATGTATATCACATTTAATACATAAATAACATAGATGCTTTACAAATAAAAGGTAAGAATTCTAAGAATGTTGGCGAATTTATGGAAATGCGAAGTTAGTTGTGGACAAGGTTCACGACAAAAAACAATGAAATAACATTAAGACTGGAATCCCCAATACAAAAACAAGGAGTTGAGTGACATCTACTAACGGTATCGTGGTCTCCAGGTACAACATTACAACTGGGGAGTTTGCGGAGGGAGGATTCAAATCGTCCATAAACGCAGCTCTCAACGCGGAAAACCAAAACTCGTAAGTTTTTCTTAGACACCATTCGGATAGACTTAATCCAAATGTCGCCTGGATCAGGAAAACCTGAATCATTGAGAAGAAAAAAGGTATAATCATGAAAAATTAATAACATGTAAGTTATAATATCATAACCGCCCAAACTTTGTTTGGCTTGACACCTTCCTGTTCAACAGAGAATCAAAGTTGGATGTAGCATCGCAGTTTGGACTGACGGCCGAAGAGGCTGACGCGAGGGGATACGTTTTTGAGAATAATCCAGACGTTAAGGTGGGTACATGATTTATCTTTACAGTAGTGCAAATCTAGCATGCAGTTTTTATTATAGATTTATAAGGAATTTGAAACCGCGTACTACAAAGATAACGTGTGGTAGGGGTAGCGCATACAAATATATATAATATTTGATAGCTATCTACTGTGATGTGTGACTATAATCTGGATACGTTTAACTAGACTCAAATATATGAATTAAAATGTTTGAATTTTCCGTCCTTCACAATAAATTATCAGTAAATGGCTAAATCGGACAGTTTCAAGCATATAAACTATGAGGAAAAATTACAAAAACACTTCAAGTTCAGTACGCTTCAATGCACGTCGCACGGGCAGTGATCCGTGCGTACGTCAAAAGATGTAACGGTTCTGTTCATGACTTTAAGCCTAACTGTTGCCATGCTCTATTGATATCATGATTGCCTCTGTGATGTTTGATAAAGTACCTAAAATTATGATTGCAGAACTTACGGACCGTATTATGAATTATCGCAACGTGTATTGTGTGGTTATAGTTTTATACTTCAACATTTATCGGAAGAATTGCGTTTACAAAAACTTATAATTCGTTTAGCTGCATAAGACACTTAATCTACTTTCATTAGGCTCTATATACTGGATCTATCTAGATCTATTTATGGATTTTGAATTCAGGATGGCTGAATGGGTTCTCCTCTAACCTAAAACTTCAGGTGTTTGAAGGTACAAATGTGGAAGTTCAGCTAGCTATAAACACAGCTCAGTACGGCCGAACATTCCAGGATAGATCTCACGTCTTTGCCATCAGACCCAAACCTGATGATGTAGTGGAGGGACAGAGCATCTTTAACATGAACGTGAGTGAAAATATTTCCTTGTATTTGAAGACTTTGCTAAGTTTTGTACAAATAGGTCACATTCTTGGTTTGAACAAAGTTCTAAAGTTTTGACAAGTCGTTTAAATGGAAAAGCTTAAAAAGCAAATAAAAAGGAAAGAAGGTGGTCAAATAAACTTGCTAAGGATAAGGGCCGTGATATTAACATTTAAGATTTCTAGAGTCTGAACAGTGAACCCGAGAAATCTAATCGCCGTTTTCTAAAAGAAACTGTATTCATTGAAATTTATCCAGACAACAAACATTAAATTTTGAAATACATGAGTAATGGGTCATACCAGGGTTATTTCTACGAATTAGAATGCATTTGATATTTATCTTGAGAACAAAAGGCCCACAGAAAGCTACAGAGAGAGAGAGAGAGAGAGACCTAGACATCAAACACGATTAAACAATTGTGCATATTTTAAAGCATAGCAATGCAATCTTAATATTACTTTCTAGGTTAGATGGAATTGCCAAGTCTCTAAAACCTAAAAACAAAACTCCCGTGGCTACAGATATCTCCAGGATTTCACCCTCACTATCCCAGGTTCGTGGGAAACGAGGAAACATCGTCCAAACGTACCCTGCTGTCGAGTACGACTTTGCCCCCAATCGAGTCCAGATGAAGACGGGCGACTACATTCACATCCAGTGAGTTTAGAGGGGGAATTAGCAGGGAAATTAAAGCAATTATCCTGATTTGTGGGGAATTAAGGAGGACACAGATAAACAGAGTTATGGAGATGAGATAAGTGGTTCTACCACACAGAGCGTGTTAGACAAACCGCTGGTACAATCAAGCCAGGTTATATTGATGGGGATAAAAAGAAAATCTGCGAAGTCATGAGGTCTATAACTTATTAGAAAGTAGAATCAGAATCAAATATATAGCTTACGATAGCATCAGTAACAATCATCGCATTGTGATTCAAAACTGTTTACCTATAGCGCAGAGCAGATATAAACACAACGCTCGAGCCTCGCTCTTGGTATCTGTGTATACCGCTCGTGAGTAACTGCTGACTATAACATAGACTATAACACGGGCTATAACACCCGCTTAAACAATGAGCATCCACTTGATGAGGAGAGGTTAATATATACAATCTTTATTGAACGACTAGATGATATCTAGTGACCCAGTATCGCCGTACAATGATTTCCTCATTATCAAATCGCCATGAGGCTGTTAGTCCTGTGAAATCTAATTGTGTATGTACTGTATCTCTTATAGCCTTAGCATCAGTTTCTTTTCCAAAACTGGTACAGTATGAACAATATGAACGGCAGGTTTTAGAAACCAATTAAACCAGGCTGTAACAAGAAACCTCCAGATATTTCAGTGGTCTCCAGGGATTATAGTGTGTATAGCGCCAACATGCACTGTCACACATTATAAGGCATTAGCGTGGTATCACTATAACATGATAGATCAGAGAATTTCCTTCGGCTGAAAGTTTTGCACCGCATAGTCCCTACAAAAATGACCTATACTGGAAACAACATTACCACATCTAATCGTTATAGAAGTGCAACAACAATAACAATCACAGGAACTCTCTATTTATCGAAGTTACCATATATTGTTCGAGGATTTATATTATAAGTTCTTGTGATTGCTTTATTTGGCAGAGCGCCAATACGGCAAAACATTCGGAACTTCCTCGCTATCCTCTATCATGTTACTCTATGTTATATCCAAAGGGGAAATTCCTAAAACTTCATAGGTCGCATACAAACACTCAATAGCTTCAGTAATTAATAATTAGACGCAGCTATTATAAGGGATTTAATTGCATCTTAATAGCATCGCATTTTTATAGGGTCGCTCCAGGCACTGCATATTATACTATTGTGTACTAATTAACTAAAAGTGGTGCCACAACTCTTTTCAATTTGCAAAATGGCAAACTGCAAAGCATATTTATTGTTTAAGAGCGAAATAACTAAAACACCGGTTACTTAATACAAGTCCAGAAAAGTATAGTCATAGCAAGTGCTTCTAGCAAACAACACGGTCAAATTTCACATCAAGAATAATGAATTACTTATAACAAGCGGCGAAGTATAATTTTGATAGCCAGTATAGGATTCGATGTGGGGTGTTGGTATAAGCTTTTAGGATTTAAAAAATGTTGGAGATTAACTGAACCGATGTGAAAATTATTAATTAATCCTTTACCAATCACTAGAAAGTACTTGCTGTTGTAAAACCTTTGCGACGCTACTTTGTTCACCCTCAAATATGAGATTCATCCTCTTTTCAGTCGATGACAAGTAATTGGATCGAGTAATCATAAAGTAAAAATCAGATAGCCATGTACATAAGTACAGCGCGTGAACCGGGGGCCAAGTGTCTTAGCATTATCTTGTGTTAAGCATCATTTTTGACATGTGATATATTCCCCACATAAACGCTAACCCTAATACTGAACCTAATTCTAACCATGTGTATGACAACCCAACGCAAATTACGAAAATTTCGTACAATAGTGAGGTTATACCTGGATAGATCATGAGAGGTTGAGCAATCTTATTCATGGTGGCAACAACAAAGCATAAACCTAGCAACTTTCTTTCATCAATATCTAAGCTTAAGTGTCGCCCCTGTGACCGATGCAGATGAAGTGACTGAACAACTCAACAACAAAACCAGTCAACTTTCCACTCAAACCGACCTACCACACAGATGGACAGGGTCGGACACGAACCCAGGAAACAACGACGGACAAGGCAGACAAGGAACTGACAGAAGCAACATGATTCTGATCCGGAACATCACTGAGGGGTACCACAAGGAGGGAGCCTTACCCGAGCAGACTTCAGGTGGGGTGTAGTGTGTAGCCGTTCAGGCATAGCCAGTAGTTTGGAACGGGGACTAATATCCTCAAATCTTTTCTATAATTGATCTTTCTTATAATTTTTAGATCTCGTGATCAAATATTGAATTATCAAATTATTCGAAATTGTAGCCCTCATCTATGAATGTGTAATTAAAGACATGAATGATAGATTGTAATCTTGCACAAAGTTAACAACTTTATACTGATCCAATACAAATTTTCTGACCTGACATTTCTGATTCCACAGCAAACAACCAACAAGGACACTGGGCGAGCAACTACCCAGTAGTCATCACTGACGAAACCTCCTTTATGGGTCTCAGCAAGTCAGACATCATAGCTGCAGCTCTTATTGAACAGAGTTAGTATTTCACACCACTCTGCTTGGCATCCTTTGAAGTGATAACAATACAATTGAAAATAGTGGCAACATAATTTGGCTTGCAATATCTACCTGTGTAGTGAGTAGTTAGAGTTTTGTGTTAATGAGGCATTATATAAGCCTTGTTAGCGTTAAGACATAAGCACCTCGCAACCTTACATTGAACAAGCAAGAACAAAAACAGGTAGATGATACTGATAAAGAACTTTTGCACTTTCATTTACACGGACCACGCATTGCTTCAAAACAACATTATTCATGAGAATTTCTCATTTACATCTCAGACAACCGGAAAGTATCATAAAGAAAATCACAGATTCCCTCATACATCACGCGTTTTCCAAAGTGGACCTTCCCTTTTTTCGCAGTAAATTGACACGTTTTCATGAAAACACTCTCGCAGCCCAGTTCGGAGGAGACATGGAGGAGTTGGACGACGCAGGAACCTACTACAATATGGGGCTGAGGAGGATTACAACACCGGGGGTCTACAACTACATGTGTACCAGGAACAACAACTTCAGCAACCGGTCTCAGAAAGGTTTGTAGTTGTGTGGACTCTTTAGAAGTCATGGTACTGGGTGTGTGGAATCTATAGTAGACAGTACTGGCTTACTGGGTAATTGTAACAGGTATTCTTTATCAATAACATAATGCTGCACATCCTTGATCTTCTCCAGGGCATGTAGTGTAAAGAAACCTTATTCAGATGATTTCTATTTAGAGTATAACAAAAAACTGAAAATTGCTCTATATCCGCGATGTCCTGATCAGGAAGAATTGTGATAACAACAGCACCCTTTGTACAAAAGAAGATAGGCCAAGCTGGCGGAGAGGTGGAACTTCCTAACGGGTATGATTGAAATCATTCGTCATGACCAATATCTTTCCACAGTACTGCAATCATTGATCATAAATACTCAAATACCTATAATCAACTTTCTTAATTCTTTAATCAATACTTGAACATCGTTCGACTTGGGGATATGCAAATTTTGATGACTCATCATCCTAGAGATGCTACCCTGAAGATTGACCCTGATGCGCTAAGCGAGGCTGTGTTATTCTACATCGAGGAGAACAAAGGGACCCTAGAGAAGAGCACAGAGGAACAGAAAACCGAGAGGAGAAAGCGTCAAGCGACCGGTCAGATTTTTAAAACTGTAACTTTGTATCGGAGATCTGCGCTTTTGTTTTTCATATCAGATTAAAGTTGGCAACAACTAAATTATATCAAGAGAGGGACCTTAATTTCCGTCGAATTAGGTGAAGCAGCCCCCGAAGAAATTGACGACGATTTGGCGACTGAGGATGATGCAGACACCGGGTCCAGTGCCTCTGAAATCATCAGCGTGTTCCCTCTGGAACTGAGAATGAACAGGACAAAGGCTCGATTGAGGATAAAGGTGAGTTTGCCACAATCAATTGCACCCCTAAATGATTCTATAATCACTATTTATTGGAACCATATGGTAAGATAATACAAGTGAACTTCTCTACAGCTACCTAAACTAAAATTACAAGCTACAACTCGAACAATTTCCAGTACACAGCTGACACGGCCGACACTACCTTCGTTGCCATGGTTACAGACCAGGGTACCTACGCTTCGTTGCCAAGTTCCAGGGTCATGTCCATGGAGGCTGGTAACGCTAACTTTCAAATATCTGGCGGAGGAAAGTATCAGGTCAGTATCGGGCCCGGGACGGTGGGACGGGGTTCAGGAGAGGAAACCTAGGAGGGGAGAAGGGAGGCACCTTTACAATATTCTCTAGCATAAAACAAACCTACGCCATAGTTGCTGATATTAAAGATCGCGGTTTATCATTATGAGACTGCTGTTTTTATGCCGGTGATGATGAGAATAACATCAGTACAATTTCAGGTTTTGAAGTACCCATATGTCCCAGTTATAATTGCTTTCTGTATCCTGGCAATTGTGTTGGTGGCACTTGTCGTCGGTAAATTTCCCTTCACCATTGTATTTTTTTATTTAGTTATTTGTTCCTTTATAAGATATTGGTGAAAGTATTAGCAGAGAACTAGAGAAGTTTCACCAATTCTAATTATTGATTTCAGTAATATATATATCAATATTTTGATTAGTCCAGTCTCTTTAATGAGAAAAAACCACCAAATTAAGTTAATTGGGCGTTTTTTACTTTTCAATATAGTTATACGAAACTCAACAACAAACTGTTATTAAATCTAGCTTACTTACCCTCAAATAAACCCTACCAATATAAATATTCTTTTCAGGTTTGGCTATATTCTTCCACAAGAACCCCTCAGCTCGCTACAGGGTAATGAGAATGATGGGACGAGACGTGTAAAGAAACTGTCTTTCTTCCAACACCCAACACGATAAACTGATATGCCGGGTCTTCATCTTATAATAAAACTCAGTTTCTTATTAATGTTTCTACTGTAAATAGTCTTTGTTATTTTGTTTAATATAATTGCACTGTTTAGTTTTTGAATATCAATTGCTGCGATCGGCTAAAAGCACCTTCATTTCCAACATTCTTACCACATGTCCTGATTGCCATTTAACTTTGACTTTCCTAAAATTAATTCTTCATTTTATAGCAACTGTCCTGATTGCGGTCTTCAATATTTACCAATTGATGATTTCTGAATATTATATTTTCTCTCATATAGTCAACTTTCTTCATAGGACAGGCCAACTTAAAACCCTAGAAGCAAAGTAAAACTATGAGACACTCTCTGGCCACTGTCACCAGTGACAAGACCTGCCAGCGGTTACAGCTCATCGCGCCTTCTGCAGCCTGAAGTGCTTGACCCCTGTACTCGTAGTGGAATCCTTGCGCTACACCGCGAGGAACCACTAATTTTCACTGGGGTGTGAACGGGAGCTAACTCCCAGCCGTTGGGCTTCGGCCCTGCCCCCACTAAGAAGAAGAATATTGCACGACATTTTATGATGGAGAGTTTCACTTGTATGACTAATATAATCGAGACCTCAAAAAAGGCACATTTTCTGCTCCCATGCTCTACTTTGTACACATTTCAAATTGTTTGAAATGACACAAACATCTCGATTTAAATACAATATGTGAAACCGAACTAGATAAAATTTTAAAAATGGACTTAAAAAATGGACCTAACAAATAAAACTGGACCGAGACTCAAAAGTTTACACGTGTTGTTTTACTGGACGACTTAATAATTATGTGCAGTTTCTAGAGTATTTTGTGAATCACTTTGCCCCAGATTCGGTAAAGCAAATTTAATTGATCCGGAGCTGTAATTTGGGGAATAATATTCCCGTAATTTGTAATTCAGGCAAAGATAAAGATCCTAAAATACATACACATATTGATCATAGAAGGTGACGTTACGAACAATTTGCTATTTGTACAGTTATCGGTAATATAATATACAAGTCCTGATATTGTACACGTGCATACAGTAGTGTACACGTGCATACAGTAGTGCATACAGTAGTGCGTACCAATGTCCGTTGCAATAAAGGCACAGGTCACTAACGGTTTGAGTAATTATCAGCAAGCACATCATTATTGCTACGGCTTTTATTGTATACTTTGTCTATTCAAGGCTGAATTTTTGGTGGCCGACGTCCTGCCCTAAAACATCGTGCCCCAGAGCACTTTAACCCAAAGATTCAGCCCAAGAGCTCTAATTTAACCCAGAGATTTAGCCCCACATTTCAAATACCGGAATCATTTTAAAGAACATTAGGTTTCACTAAGTAGATCTCCTGACCAGGTTGACAGAGATTTTAAAAACCTTACAACAGAATAAGAAGTAGTTGCACGCAATCAACTAATGGACAGGGCAAAATTGTACTCACACCCACTATACTACTAGCGACCATTTAGCACCACTTATTGGGTATTGGCCTTGGTGCACCATTTTTTGTTGGGATATCTACATCGCATAAACAATTTCAATTGGTGCCAGAAATGGCTGGACATAATTTCCACATGTGCGAGTTCCTCCGATTGAACCACTTTTAGTCTCGTTAATCTCCACAACAAGTCAACAATTGCATATCTGAGGTTTCTTACTAGGGGCCGCATAATACCTTTACGAAAGAATCATAACATTAGATGTGGTGTTCTGATTTCTGTCAAAGGAGGCGTGAAAAGTGAATTAAAAATATGACGCCGAATATTAGCGGAAACGAGTCTTGTTAACCAATTAACGATGTTTGTATATTGTCAACATATAACGTTAACATAACCTAGGTTTTTCAACAAATTAACAATTTTGCCGCGGTTTTACTGTTTTCCTCAATTCTGTTGCCCTAGCCACCACTACTTTCCGTCACCAGCACGTTACAATGAGATAATCAGCGATGGTTCATGTCAAGTCAGGCGTTATGATAATTATGCAGCCCAGTGTTTCATTTTGAGTCTAAGCCATTGTTTGTACGATTCCGCCGAATTTGTATTTAGTCTTGCGTTGCAAATAGTGAAACACCCTTGGTCAGTGATCACTTGTTTCCCGTTGAGATTCATGATTTTATTAAAAAGCTTATCAAGGGACATTTGTGAGACTATGATGATTTTGAAACGTTAATCAATCGCTGTCGCACGGCACAAAGAATCTGCGATCCCTCCCAAAACTGAAAATGTTCCAAGATGTTATAGGGTTGAAAACTTGCATGAAACTGCAATACAAATTGCTACTAAAATTGACGCTAATTCAACAGAATGGACAGTGATATACCAGTCGGCAAAGCCTTGCTTTGCGTTGTCTTGATAGGTTCCTTTGGTAACATCGCCATATGGATCTTCAGAATTCATCAGAAGAGAGTGTATTCTTATAGCGGGGTAGGAGATCAATGCTTGTACTTTATATATACTGATACTTGGTCAAATCTAACACTTTGTTTATTTCAACACGGGATAAAGGGTAAACACCTTCTACCGCCTAAGACCCACTTCAGAACCGCCTAAAGAACCGTCGTTGTTGAAACCACAATGTCGCTGTTGGGTGGTAAGCGGTTATAAACGGTTCTGAAGCAATTCTTAACGGTTCTTATGCGGTTCTAAGCCCATATTGTCGCTGTTGGCTAGCAAGCGGGTCTTAAACCATTCTAAACGGTTCTTAAACAGTTCTTTACGGCTCCAAAGTTCTAAACCGGTCCTTATGTGGTCTTGAGCATCAATTGAATTGACTTGCCCATTGTATTTGCGGTTCTGATGCGGGTCTTAAGCGGGTCTTTAAAGGTTTTTAAGCGGTTCTTTAGTGGTTCTTTAGCGGTTCTTAAACGGTTTTTTAACGGTTCTTTAACGATTCCTTAACGGTTCTTTAACGGTTCTTAAGCGGTTCTTAAGCGTTTCTTAGGCGGTGGGAGCCGGGAGGTGTTTGCCCTAAAGGCTTTATAGTTAAATGTAGCACTTTTTCAGTACAACGTTATGAGAAAATTTGAGAAAACAGTTATGATAATAATATAATCCATGACAATCCAAATAACAGTTAAGTTTCTGAGAGTGATAATAGTAACGGTGGTTGCCATACTACCATAGTAACTTTAGTATCTATAAAAGTAACCATAGTAACCATGCAAACAAGAAGTAACCAACCAAACATTTCAGTTGCAGTTGATGTTATCTGTAGTGGATATAGTGAGGTCGTTAACGGTTGGGGTCTTTGTAACAACACTCCTCATTTCACAGAGGCAGGGATCATGGGTTGTCGCACTTTGTCCTTATATAGGTACTATTATCACACATTAAGTAGCCATTCCAAAGTTAAAACTTATTAAAGTCGATTTTCAGTTTGCACCCAACCTTCAAGTCGTAACCTAGCAACGAGCCCTATGAACCTAACCGCCCCTCCCCCAGGTATAGTAACGCTCCTGTCCATGTGCTGCCCCGGTTACATCACCCTTACCCTCCTCCTCCAAGAGACAAGTCTCTTCACCGGCTCAGCTCTCTCTCGCCGCTGTCTCGCTTTTACCGTCCTCGCTTTCGGGATTCTCTTCACCCTCTCGGCGGGGATCCTCCCCTTTCTGTTGGGTGGAGGATACCGGTACGTCTTACACTCCGTCTCTTGTCAGCCTGGCCCGGCGGAGGGGGGCGAGCAGCACCGCGCTGAGGTGGTCTACCACTTCTTCGGCAGCGTCATGATCTACTGGGTGGTATTTATCTCCTCCACCCTGCTGTTTTCCCGGCACTTCAACAACAGTGAGAACAAGATGGAGCTGCTGCTGAAGCCCAGCACCACCTCCCTACTGATACTGGTCTACCTGCTCTGCTTCCTTCCCGAGAGTGTGACGGAGACGGTGGAGGTCCTGAGGATCTTCAACTGGTTGGGGAGGAGAGAGGTGGCAGATAAGGGGTACGAGAACTACGGTCATGTTGTCATGGCGGTTATCCTCCGGTTTTTTCTAGTGCTCTGAACTCTTTGGTGCATTTTAGAGATATAATTAGGTATCCTACGATCATACAATATGAGGTGAGTGGAGAAGAGCAAAGCTAGAAGAAAAAAAACGATTAAATAATAAATAAATAAATATAGTTGCGATTAAAATGGCTTGCGTTCATTGATGGACAATTGCAAAATCTGGAAAACTTATTCAGATTTCAATACAAAACTTAACCAATCAGACTTCAGATTGGTCGAAATTTAGATACAGTGTTCCAAAAATAAGAAACGGACAGTCAGACACGGGGAATATTTTAATATCGGTTTACTGTGGCCATTTTATTTGAACTTGCTAGCAGTGGTGCTAAACTGATTTTAATTCACCAGATACCAGGGTCCTTATATTAGTAGCATCATTACTTTTAATCTAACGCCACCACGATTTAAACTAATTCATTTGATTTTATAACTATTAATCATTGATTTTAACTACAACTATTACTAATTAAATAATTTGTGGCTCTAATAATGTAACTAAACGAAGATTTCAAGCCTTTGTTATCTGTGCGTTTCTCTTCTTTCTCTTCTTTTTTAAAAAACAGCTGTACAGTACGTACTTAAAGCCCACTACCATACATACTTCTCATCATAGTTTAAGATGCAAGCCTGTACATGTCCTTCGCGAAAAGCTGGCAATTTTTGTCAGCAGGGGTGTACTCTTGTCCCACCAAACTGGTTTTGTACATCAAATCATTTATTTCCCCTAGTTTCAGAGGTTTGCTCATCATCTTCCACTGCGACTCGTTGAAATTCCCGCTGACCAGCTCACCTTTGGGCTCTTTAAGAATGTCACCCATACTCTTCCACTCCCCTGTATTATCTTGCAGATACGCCCAGACGTGAGTTTTCTCCTTCGTGGTACACAACAGAAGAGCAGCATGTCTTTTATTCTTCTCAACAAGATCAGCTGCAAAGTGATACTTTTTTACACCCCCTTTTTTCTCCTTTTTACGTTCCTCGGCAGTCGGAATGTAGCTGTCAGAGTTGAATTGTGCAATGAAATAGGCATCCATGTCAGGCAACCCTGGAAAATGACCTTTCGCTACAAAAGCCCAATGCTCAAGATCAGGAAGCGCAGGCCCCACCGTATAGCATTTGATAGCATCCCAAGTAGGATTGGTTTGGGGGAGGCTGACAGCCCAGATAGCTTTGTGTGTAAACTCGTACCGGCTGGTGAGTGGAGATTGAAGAAGGGAGCGATTAAGGACCATAGGTCTGTTTTCCTCTTCATAGAGTTCTACGACATCAGTGCGAATCAAGCTGGGTGAAACGGTGAGAGCCACTCCGACAACCAATTCACTCGAGGATTTGCTGCCTGCTTGGAGGCTTTTGGACATAGTGAGTTTCTGGAAGAATACATTTATAGGGCATTAATTGAATAATTCGTACCTAATTCGTAAAAATTGAATAATCTACTATAGAATATAGAACCAAGACCAATTTCAATATCTATATTTATTAGGAGGTACAGGTCACCGTCTTTGATCTTAATTTCTAAATTTCATGTTTTACATTTATCAATAGAGGGGGGATTTGACAATTTTCCTGATCCCGAATTCAGCAAAATCGGCCAACTTTTTCCGTCCAGATCCCTACCATTATTATTAAACGGTATAGGTTGTTTAAGGGTTGCACTAGTATATTTTAAATGAGGTCGGAATTCGAAATAGTTTCTCAGACTTTCCAGGATCAAAATTCAAAAATATCAATCTAGTTGAAATGAATGAAATTAGCTTTTGTTGTTTGTGTAGTAATTATTCTCTTCTTCTCTTGATTATTTTGGAACAAGATTTACAAGATTTACAAGTTTAAAATATGAATCATTAATGAATCATATTTTTAAACTGTAAATCTTGTTTACAAGATTTCCGAAAATCATGAAGACGTTTTAGGAGTAAGATGGCCAAAAATAGTTTAGTTGGTTCACATAGATGCAAACACAGAAAAGTCAAATTTTCACATAGAATGCCTAAAACTAAAACGCGAATAGAGACATCATAAAACAAACAGTTCGCTCGACATGAACATAAGTTGCTTCATAACATGTATATATAGAATAAAGATGCGCACGCCGGGGATTATCTTATAACATAACGGGCGCGTAGCGCTCGTTACGTTTGAATAATGGACGAGCTGTATAGCGAGTTTATTATTCATAAATAACACACGACCGAGCGTAGCGAGGGAGTGTGTTATTTTTGATAAGCCCCAAGTGCAAGTCTTTATTCTATATAAAACACCACGAATTAATAACGTCCAATTAGGTTGCTCTGTTTGTCACGTAATGTAAAACAGTGTTCTGATTGGAGAAGAGCGCGTGATCCTTGTTCGTGATTGGCGCAACAGATCGTGACGTCTTGTCACGTGATTAGGGCGAGAGGTGCGCATTGGGCAGTTTAGTTTCAAATTGGCTCCGTGTCAACAGTGTGTGCCGTGGAATGTGCGATTGAGTTGTCAGTTTGAATCGTTATAATCAAGCTGGGAGCGTGGAAGTTTACAACGGCTGTATT
>JH154184.1:618684-656508 GCA_000226015.1 Mnemiopsis leidyi | reverse complement strand
TGTACTAGTAGTGGAATTCTCGCGCTACACCGCGAGGAACCACTAACTTTCCCTGGGGTGTGAACGGGAGCTTACTCCCAGCCGTTGGGCTTCGGCCCTGCCCCCACAAAGAAGAAGAACCTCACTATAACAAAGAAACATAATCTCCTAGTAAACCGTCGCTAAAATGATTTCCCGATACAAACTTTCTATTTATAATCATTAAAATTTCCGCTCCACCAAACTCCTTCTCGCTTCACCAAGTATGACTGTGATAAAATTAAACCGCCGGTTGACCCGGAACCGAGACAGTCCAGGTTTGGCTCTCATAAACCTGACACATCCAGCCCTCCCAGAGTATTTCATGCTCTCTCTAACGACAGTTCCACGAATCTCAGGTTAGTTCCAGGCGACTGAGAGTCGAAATTTCACGCTGCCCTGACTGACAGGTCTATTTTGTACGGCTGGAGAGTCGTGGGAGGTATTACAATGACTGGTTTTGTAAACTGATTAGAAGATGTGTCAGGGTTAATGCCATGCCGACCGCAGCATGGTGTGCCAGACTATTAGCCAGCGTTACGGGTACTTGCAGAGTTACCAAATAAAACTTGGGTTTTTATGTCGCAGTTAATGAACCGACAGACGATTGTTAATGGATCTAATCGATGTTTCAGTAAACTTTGATCGTAACTGAGCTATGTCTGTACTGTGGGTGGTATTTCAGTGGTTTCAGGTTTGGTGTCCTCATTCCAGTACGTCCGGTAGGAAGGAACTGTGAGGTGAGTCTAGTGGAAAGATCCATCATTTTCAGATAGATAAAAAGGTAACCACGTGATCCATCTCTATCGTCGTGTGCATCGACATTTCAAGATATAGAAATATTGTCGTGTGACTATAAGACCTTAAATAAGGGTCTAGCTTCAATTGTTCAATAGCAGATACCTCTAACATCCTGGTTTTAGAAAGATCATATCTCATCTTCACGAGCATAGATAAATATATATATATATTGCAAGTTGTCCATAACCTTGCTGACTGAAGAGGCGCTTCTAAATTTAATTTTAGTAATTTTAATCACTAACTTATAATTTTACTCTTTGAGTCAAGAGTAAGAGTCCGAGGCACCTTGGTGGCTCATCACGTATGTCGCTGGTATCCCCAATCGTTTTTGCATTTTATTCGATATCTACTTTCGTGTTTGGCCCTTAATGCCTTAACCCAAAGGCCAAATTGTCAGCCCTATGATATTTTGTGTTCCTTTGATTTCCTATTCTTGTTACATATTGTCAAATATACTTCTTCGATGAAAGTTTCAAATCAAATCAATAAAAGACACAATATTGCCAAGTCAGATCGCCGTTTAATCAACTTAAACTTTCACGCATCCCTCGCAGTACGATGCGTATACTTAATCTCATTTATTGAGTGACAGCGTCAGACAAACGCAACCCCTGTGATTTAATAGACACCTTTAAATTCGAAAATGTCTGAAATCAGTACTGTGTCTTATCTGTTGAGATGTCAATGCTACTGTTACTAAACCTAAACCACCACCCACATCATAATTTCCAACTATCGTGACAACAATTTGTCTTACAATAAGCCATTTCCGGGCAGTCGTAAACTTTGTCAATCCCAATTTGTCTAATAAAAATAATGATCTTCACATCAATTTCCGTACCTGCATATGCGAATATATGTAACACTGCTCTATTTAAGTCCGCTCTAGAGATGAATCGGTCGGAAGACGATCTACTCTAAAGGGAGTATGAATTAATGTTCTGGAGTTAGGAGTATTAACGTGGTAACCTCTGTGAAATACAACCGGTTGCAGCACTATTTCTGAGCTAGATTCCATTTTCGTTTGCACAATATTCCCGTTACTAAATTGACAAGGTGGACACGTCAAAGTAAGCATAAGACAACGCTCAATTTCAGAATTTCCCCCTGCACGTACAATTATATGACACTGAATATTAACAGTGTGGAAATACTCCAGACCCGGTCAAGTGACCCGTCACTCCGCTATAATTTCACTCATTATTCGGTAGTTATCAGTTGCTCCCTCACCCACACTTCATCCACACTTCAGACATGCTGACCCACCATGCTTGTACTGTAGCACCTGATCTTAATTAGTTTTGATCGAGGGTCAACATATTGTACCGCTCTTTGCTGTCGGACTATCAATATCGTAATGATGTTTTGTCGCCCGGTTTGTCGTAATGAAATGTCGATGTAACGATCGGAGACTTCTAGGAAGATACCTGAGGAATGAGGCAAGCTGTGGAGGGTTTTGGAAAGTGGTTCATGTCTACATCTGATCGGTTTTGCACTTTCTCGGTGAGGACCTTATACTCGGGATTTGATAGAAAAATTAAACCAGTTAAGCAGGATTCAGAAATGTTTTGAAGTTTGATCTTGACACTTTTCCATCTCTCGTTTTCTACAATTCTACGGAGGCCAAAAAGTAAGATTGAAAAGTGAAAGGTAGAAAGAGAGCTTGATCTTATTGGTGATTATTGTGAGTGGGAACGAATGTTATCTTCGTTAATTATTGGCATTGCTCGTCCGTGTCGGGTACTAAAAATCGATCGCAATTTCACGAATATGATTTATGGAAGGTTTAGATAAGCACAGTGGCAAACGATCTAATAAAGGCCAGATTTTAATTAAAGGCCAGATTTTAATTAAAGTCAGGTATAATTAAAGTCAGGTATAATTAAAGTCCGGTCCACGAACAATGAAGTTGAGACTCGTTATAACAGTCTGCAGCGGGTAAAGAACCTAGTCTAGTAGTTAGTAGCTAGCAGTCTCCTTGTGGGATATACTTTTCAGGGATACGCAGGGATTTGAAATGTACATGTTATACATCACTGGCAGATAGTCATCATCTAAGAAATTGCCCTTGACATCCGCCAGACATCTTTATCAAGGGCTTTTCGCAGACCTATTCATCATTTTCTCTTTAGAATGACGAAATTCTGTTCAACATATTCAATTCAATAAGTTCTATCCGAGAGTGATGTGATCTTATGCAACAACTTTTATTTTAATTATGATAACCGCTCGAAGACTGTCGTTATAAAAAATCAATCCTGGATCATCATTATCGTTTTAAAGTTTCTCCTAGTTCTATAAAGTCGAGCTGACACAATATTTTTTGGATCTGCGAGGACAAACATAATATCTGCACACCAACAAAGCAATAACTAAACATGATAACACCCAAATTATAATGTTAAGACGGTGTACGGAAACTAAGTTGTCAGCAATTAACGGTGGTCAATGTTCTAATTCTCTCCTCCCCTTTCCCGACACACGCTTCACACTTTGTTCCGGTGTACCAGTTCACACATACTTCACTTCTATGCTTCTGCGGATGAATCGTCGTATCAAGCTTCTGGATTTTTAGTTGGATACAACTTGATTCATTTAAAAATCCCGATGAAATGCTAATTCGCACTTGCGTGTATCATTGTTACCGGCAATAGGTCATCAATTTGCCGAATCCGCCTGAGAATGCTAGATTTGTTTTCGCTATATTAACACAGGCCGTGTTCCCCTGAGTTCCAACAATCCATCCCTGCCGCGCAGTTTTCTTTCTTTACAGCTGGTAGTTTAGAACAATCGATCGTGATTACAACATTTTAGTCCTCTGAAGTATAGTTTACAATCTCGTTGCGTATTTATTGTTGTTTATAACTCCTTGGTCTCGCTATTTTGATCCGAAACTGTTAGGAGTTTGTCCAACTATAGAACGGCTATATTCGCAATTGATCTGAAACTGATAATCGATCAGCTGTGTTTCCAGTAGGTCTAACCATTGCTGAGCGTTGCTGCAGTGGGTGCGAGAGGCGGGTGACCCAGGCCTCTCAAGACATGCCTGCTAGTAGGAGGTCTCACCAACATTTCCGCTTCAACTCAGTCCTCAGTCTCTCTACAGTGACGATTTGGGATGTCTTACTGCGTTTTGAAGAGTAAGAATTTTGGATTTGTCCAGTTCGTTTCATGTTGGTGTTAAAATAATTGAACCGATGCGATGTTTTACTATTCCTTGATTCAAACATTAAATTGGGTTCCTGACGCATTAGCCAAAAAGACATACGTATGTTGGTGGATCCTCGCATTTCAAATGTTAATCACTGATGCGTGGTATTATATTATTTTTCTTGAAATGTAGCTGATGCGTGGCACTATATCATTTTTCTTGAAATGTAGCTGAAATGAAAACATTATGTACACCTTGTCATCTATAAGTTCTGGATGAACAAAACAATGAGTCTGGTTGTAATGATGGTGCTGTGACGCCGACCCGAGGACCATTGATCAATGAACTTAGGAAGACGTATATGCCCTTGTTTAAATGGAAGTTCACATGACGAAGTTCATTCGACGTGAAGCTAATAAGATGAGATGTGAAGAGTCTTCTGTGCCGGTGGTTTATGGTACAAACGTCACTGTCTTTCCTATTCAATCTCGCATAACTTTAACTACTGATAAAATGCAGCGATTAATTTCATTTGACGTTCAAAATGATTGGTTAAAGTGTACGTCATGTGCCCCGAGTATGAACCTAGCTGATAAAGTGATGACCACAGCATCTCATCTTTAGCTAATGTCTGACGTGCAACCACAAGCCGTGTTTTAAAGCAAATCTCTCTATAGGCTATATAAGTACTCTACCATAGTTGATTAATCGTGATAAGTCCTGAAGTGGACCAATCAGGGGGATGAACTGACATGCTTCTCCAATGAGAGACATTGGAGTCTGCGCTTTGCGGTTCTGCCTCTAGTTCAGCCGTGTTATTATTCATTGGCCGCTATTTTTGACTCGGTACTACAAAAATTTGAAGCATAGAGCATGGTCTCAAAGATTATTGTTTGAGCAGTATTGCTTATATTAAGCAATGTCGTTATAACGGACTGTCAGTTCTTGATCCGGATCGCTCCTTAAGAAATTCTGGAAACTGCGGAATTATTTCCAGGAATTTGACATAATCGCCAGATTTATCAGAACCTCTAAGAGTCTGACACTATAGAAGCGGGAGAATATGACAAGTATAAAGCTGCGGCCCCGGCTGGTACCTCAGAGTTCCCTAGACGACCCTCTCCTCTGCCGAGTAAACTCACCCCGCAGCGAGCCAGACTCAGAGATTGAGCTGGAATTGTCAGCTTGTTACGATGTCCCAGACAACCCGTCTTACAAAGACCCTGCCACGTGTTACAGTCCCTCTGAAACGTTACAAAGCGTGTCAGCTCCACATTCCAACCTGCAGAATCGTGTCAAGAAGCCGCTGGGCAAACAAAAGTAGGCGCAATTTAACAATTCGTTTGGGCATTCTACTTTGTTATCGAGGCGTTCTTTAGCTATGTCGAATTATCAGGTGCAGTCGTGAAGAATCATTGAGTCTCTTAGAAGAATCTGATTGTTCAAAATTTCTCGTTTTCTCTGAGTAGATTTGAGTTTATTCAGAGAAAACCAGAAATTTTGAACAATAAAATTTCTCGAATTAGTAAACATTTCTATTAGTATTGCATTTTAATCTTAAATCAAACACGGTTTAAAAGTTATTCCGAATCGTAATTCCTTTTTCACCTTCAGCAAGCGATCACTTTCATAGTGTCATGATGAATTCACTACTCGCTGAAGTTTTGTAACAATCGAGAAACTGTCTCCCCTTTGATTTGTCTAAACACATGCAAAAATTTTATATATTTTCACGCAAGATTAGAGTAGGATTCCAATCTGCCGCGAATCTCAGAATCTGTGTTATGTAAAAGTATTACATAACACAGATGCCTTCGTTGAGATACAACAAGAAAAAGTCTTAAGCTGGATTGCAATTAATAATCTTCCTACTCACAGAGAATTTTCCTCATTAAATCATTACAATTTTGGTGCCTAAACCGTGCGATTCTGCAAAATTTTCGCTACGATTCCACCGATCTGCTCCACCAAGTCATTGGTAAAGTTCTGCAACAGAAAACTACACCGCACGGCATCACTGCTTTAACGTTTTCTTCGATTTGTGACACGTTCGTTTTTTCTTCTGTTATGTGGTAATTTCATATCTAATCAAAGTCAAGATGATAACTTTTCAGGTATGATCAACTTGGAAATTTAAAAAATCTTAAATGTCAATTAATGATTGCGCCATAAAACTGTTAAACTGTTGTCATATTGGTTTTACCGATCACTGTTTGAAATCAAACTAAAAACGTAAATTCGACGTCCTTGTTATTACAGCCGGATTCTTATTATTGACTTCTAATACACACTATTTTTTGTCTGCATACATCATTTCACATCGACTGCCAGGGTTCATTGTTCCTATCAATTTCACATAGATATGTATCTCGTAGCCTGACAGGGGGTATAATCTACCAGTAACTATTAATGCTATATATCACATTTAAATGATCATTCGAGTCGAGTACTGTTCATCCTAGTAGCGCTTTTGATTTTACCACCAAAATTTCTGATGACTGATGTACGATTTCGCGATATATTTTGGTCGATGACGGTTTGATTAAAAAAAACCGTTAAATCACCTCAAGTGATAAGATGTTATTTGTGATCACTGTCATGTGAGTATAAAATCCGCGTTATAACGGTTACGTACTATGACGCAAGTTTTAAACGAAAGTTAGCTGTTCCAGCCCGGTCAGCAGGTCTGCAAGACGAAAGTGCCTTGTACTATTTGTCTGTCTAAATGCATGCCATAAGGCACATTATTTCTACTTCGTTGTGAAATATTCATTTTTCTGTGATTAAGTCAAATGAATTATGAATTCAAATACTGATAAAGTTAAAAAGTTGACTTATTGTGCGATTTAGAATCAGTACCATCTACTAAACAGAAACTTGACCCGCCGCCTTCTAGTTCAGCAGTCAACTTTCAACCTACCACAGCAGCTCGTCTAGAGTAAAGTGTTGTTGAACTGACTTGCTGACTTTAGTACTAGCCAGAAATATTTCTTTCGTCTGGAGGCGCACAATTTCACCTTATACAAAACAGTTGTGCTCTACCCGCAGTCCGCACCTTTATTGTGTTTTCGTTAAGTGGTTACAATCTACAAAACTTAGCGTTCTGTAACGGTTGTCCGCCCTACAAAAGGAGCTGGCTGATTTAAGCCAGCCTCAAAGAAGATATCTGGTTGTCTCAGGTCAACCATTTTTCTTCTGTCACTTTTAGGCTCCCTTTGACCCTTTGTCTTGACTACACAGAAACATTCCTGTGTTTAAAATAGTTTGGTACGTGTTGTAGCCTGTAGGGTACAAACCTAAATTTCTACTCGAGTCTTGACTTGACCGCCAGGTATGTCGGTTGCTAAGCAACAAGTTTGTCTGTGTCCCTGTTTTCTGACCTGCTCACGCTTTCAGAGAGAGACTGGGAGGGGTTATGTCCAATAAGTACAGAAGGCGCCTGGCCAGGAAGCGGCAGGAGAAGCTGCGCGGGTTCGCTGAGTTGGTCATCAGTAGTTACTATTTCAATATAGTGAGTTTGAGTGTCAAGCTGCTACGTTGTGTTTTCTCTATAGAGTGCGTTGCTGTAGCTATATAGCCTTAATATCTAGTAAGTTTCATCGAAGTGTGTTGCTATAGTTAGGGTTATGTGTTGCTATAGTTACTTCAGTAATGCTGGGAGTTTGACCGTGTTGCTATAGTTAGGGTTATGTGTTGCTATAGTTACTTCACCAATGCTGAGAGCTTAAGTGTGTTGCTATGTGAATGTGTTGCTTTATGACTTCCCAGTTATCTACTTGAATGCCGAAAAGTAGAACTACTGCGTGTGTTGCTAAAGTTACTTAGTGTATTATTAACGTTATACTAATATGTATGAATAGTTTCTAAGTGTATTGCTATAGCTACAGAGGGTATTGCTATAGTAACTCGTTGAATGAAGTTTGCATGTGCTTCTGTTTAATTGGGCTGTCATGTTTACTATAAGCTTACAAGGGTATTGTTATATTGACCATATTTCTATCTTTTCTGATTCGTTCGTGCGGTTTCCCATTAAAACTAACTAAAGGACCAAGCATTGATGGCAGTGTCTATCACTACAGTCAACACTATAGAGTAATTTGTCAGATTAGTTTATATAGCCTGTTTTTACTTTTTCAAATGTTTTTTTTTCGGTGAGATCCATGATTAAAAGCATGAGGATGCCAAGGTGTTGTTATTGGTTATAAGTCAGATAACCCAGCACACTAAATACCAACATAAGATATTACCACCCCGTTATAGCATTATGTAATAACTCTGTATCTGCAGCTGCGACACAGCAAACTTTCTCCCATTGTCACACTGCACATCATCTAGTTTCCTAGAGCACCCATTTTCGTTCTTATAGCGGTATTTCAGTCCACATTGGTCATTGTCCGTCTCTTTCCTACCGGTTTTGTAACTAGATGTCTACTATACTAGAGCACTTTACATATCCGCCCTTTGTTCGAGCTTTACAAGCACTCTCAAAAAAGTGTTTTATTCAAGCACTTAATTTTGAAGCAATCATGGAAAGCAGGGTTTACTTTTTTACGTCGTGTTTTGAAATTGTTCCCTAATCTCTCACGCCTCTCAACAAAGTCGGGTAGGGTAAATTCCAGAACGTTTTAATCATCTCCTTGTTGTTATAGGAAATTGTGCTCTGGTTAGACTCCACTGCTCAATTACGGAGTTGATTGTTAAACGTGGTCAGCTGACGTCACTTCGGTTGTCACATCTTTAAGTCAAGTTTTGTCTCACGCGTCGGTTACAGTAGATCTTCTCTATAATCATCGTTTGATCACGCCCTTATTTATGAGTATAATTCAAGTTGTGACACTTAACAGCAATAGAGAAAGCGATGATATGGAGTTAAGAAATTTGAAATGATCCTGATGAAAAATGTAGTCATGATCTCCCATGCAACTACAAGTAGTCAGTAAGTCAGTGGAGTCTAACCGAGACTACGGTGAAGTTAGACGAGATTAGTCATTAAGGGAGTCTCGCATTTTGTAGCAACTGTCCTGTCTGACGACTATTACGATAGTTTGTTCAATCGAATTTCCTGACGATGATTTCTCTTCATCATTGTTTATTCTTAACTGTCTAAGTTAGGATGTTGGATTTTCATTGATCGCTGCGGAGAGGTTTAGGAAAGGCCAACTGGGCGAGAAATCATTCTGAAATTATAATTTTCAACACTGCACAAGCAGTTTTACACATGAAAAAGCGTGCTATGTTGTTATTTTGAAATCCTTAGCATTAAATGGATGCAGCAGAGCATCGTTTAGGCGTAGGAAAACCACGCTGTTAACCAATCATTTTCTAGAAATATCTGTATTTCCATTCGTCAACTTGGCAAATCGACAGATCATTCGCGGAACTTAGACCAGAATCTCGGCTCCGAAGAGAAAAGTTAGCGCTCACTTCGTGAAAGCAAAACTACGATGCCGAAGTACAAGGTGCTGCAAAGGACAAGAAGGTCTCACAGATCGACTATGTCACAGCCAAGATATGGATCTTTCAAATCAATCAAAATTGTTTCAATTGAGAGCTGTAACTCGTTATAGGTATACAAATGCAAAAGAGAAAACTCAGTGGGAAAGTTGAGATGACAATGAGGTTTACATGAAGTACTTATGAACGATTACCAGTGTGATTGGGAGGAGTAGTGCCGGACTGAAACTGGCACGTGCAGCACGTGACACGTGCGTGCTTAGCACGTGATCAGCTGATCAGTCCTTGTTGATGGCACGTGCTAGAAACCAACCAATAAGGGGGCAGGTTTATCTCGGAAGGAGTAAGGAGATGGGTACACATCTTGTTAACAAGCCATTCAGTCATCATTAGCAGTCTACCCATCGGGTTTTATCCAGCCGTCCATCCTCTTCAACTTATGGTTTAGTGGAATTTTTTTCAGTTTTTGAGAGTTGAGGACCAATTTTAAACCAATGATAAAAATTTGTTCTTCGTTGCATAGTGATATTACCCCTTCTATTTTAACTCTTTCTAAATCTTAGATTTATGCACTTTCTGCATAATAACATCATAGTTGTTATATTCCCTCGCATATCATGATTTATAAACGTGACTGTTGATGATTATTCGAAACTTGTGGTTAAATTTATCAGTTACCTATCAAAATTTCTCGAAATTTTCCACATCTTCAGAATAATCGACGGCAATCTTCATATTTATCGCCAACGTCATTTAAAATTGCCGCAAAACGCCAGACAAAACGGTATTGCAGTGCCCTGAAATCTGGTGGCAAATGTTGAGCAAGGTTTCAGTTTCACCCTGCCAAATACCGGCCATTCGGTAAGCTGTTCTCGGCAGAGTTGAAACGGAAGAGATAGAAATATTCAGAGAAATTTGAGCTCAATGACGGATTTTTCGTTGTTTGTTGTTCAATCGATTTACTGTTACTTATACTGCATTCATCTTTTTTTGGCACACTCTTGCATTGAATGATATTTATCCCATGATATGTCCTCATCGTTTATTTTTCCATCAATATTTTCATGACGGACTTTCAGTATGGTACTCCGTTCTAATTATTTCTCTAATCGATAGAAGAGTTCCTCTTGTTGCTCAGTTTTTCATTTTTACCTAAATTCCCCAAAAAAAAGTTTTACCTGCACTATTATAATACTATTGACTTTAATTCAGTTTTCATCTGTGACATTTCACTAAATCAATAAAGTTGAACTCTTTGACAAGCTTGAAGCCTGCCACACTTCTTGTTTACATCACGTCGCTTTCATAATGTCCTTGCAGTTCATTGTATTGCACCCGAGACTGGAGTTCTCTAATCCCATCCAAATGAATTGCACTTCCATACTGATACCACCGCTAACGCCAGCTCAATCTAGATTGGATGAATATTTCAATCGTAATGGGCAGGACGGTTAAACGTTTTTTTCTGGGTTCACGGATTTTGATAAACAACTTTGACCAAAAGTTTCCACTTCAGCATTCGATTGAGTTGATCATTTGATTGAGTTGATCATTTGATTGAGTTGAAGATACAAACCATATTTATTCAAATTGGACTAAGACAGACTATATTGAGTTGAAGACAGACTTATATATTAAGTTGAATAAATATAGGCAAGTTTTTTATTTGTTTAGTTCACTATACTTTGACTGTATCCATTCTTACATTGAATTGATATTGATACTGCAAAAACTTTACCGAATTTATTGTAAGTGTATATGCAGCCTCAGTTCACAGCTATTTACACCATGCTAATAATGAAATATATAAAACCCTTTAATTTACAATGAAACCAAACCTGGTACATCGTTAGCAGTTAGCTACAACTTTAAACTCAAATCGATTCAATTCGTTGGTATAGTTAGTTATCTAAGAGTTTATTTTATTATTCTAAGTTTTGCTTTGAAAAATCAAATTATATCTAAACGTGACATATTGCCTAGCACCCCTAACGAAGATGGATAGTAAAGTGTAAATGCGCATTTTCAATCTGAAAATTAGTTTATGGCGATTTTCTGTATAAGATAACTCTTTACAGGGCCTCAAGCTGATATATTTTTGGCATTAAAAATTGTTCAGCGAAAAGCATGGTTTTTCTCTTTATTAGTTTATTTTACACTCTACTGTTTGCATTGAATTGTGTTATTCTCGGAGGGATGCTAATATGGACATGGATAAGTATAAAACTTTTGTAACTTGCAAAGAACTTAAATGTTTTAGATAATTGACATGGTAGGATAGACCTAAATCGTTTGGAATCCAAAACCAAAATAGTACTATTCTTTTCATACTAACGATAATGGAATTTTCGGGATCTGGCCTCATCAAAAAAGTAAACTTACTCATCATGCATTCTATCAAGTTACAAATGTGTTATGTTAATGCAATAAAAATGACGATAGGAAAAAGCTACATCAATCTGAATCACATATCTTCACATAAATGATTTTCCCAGGAGCTGCAGATGCAATGCTACAACCTAAGTTTTCTCAGCATCTAAAACTGGGCTAATCAAAAACATGTGCTTGCAAGCTAAGACGTACAAGGTTACTGGGTCCTTGAGCACTGATATAAAACCTGACTTCATCTGCTTATTACTAAGAAACCATGATCTGAACCCATCGCTTTTTTCCTCTGGTGTTTACGATCGCGGGTGGCTTGACCAGGATGTACATGTATCCGATCATGATTGCGTTACCGAATCATTACAGAACTTTTTCCTAATCAATGACCGATACCATTTAATTGCCAAATTGAGTCTTGCAGACACGTTTATTGTCTTGAAATGTGGTGTGAAAACGTTTTTTTTCTCTAGACAAATTTCTGATGGCCGTTCTACCGGCTTTAATTATTTAATCGTACTGGGAGGCCGACTACTTTTTAATTTCTATATTGGCATAAGTAATGATTCAACTGATGTTATACTTTTATTATTCACAAGTTCAAGTTCTCGTTGAAGTCAGCAAATAGATGAGAATAATGCTTACTTGGTAGATTTCTGCCAAAATAGCAGATCCTTGACTTTGCTGACGATGCCGAAAGGTAAATACGGCTTTTGATCTCTAGTAATCGTCTATTTTGTCAGAATTCCGCTTTACTTTGCTTGTTAAGGCTGATTTTGGTGGATTCACACTTTCGTTTAAATTTGTTTATTTACATTCCTACACTGAACATTGTTGAATAAGGTGCTTTGACAGTTTTCGCTAGATTATTCTGTCTAAGTTGCAGCATAGATTCTCGGACGAGTGGCTGGGCACAAAATCATTAATAATGAGCTCGGTGCTCCGGCCTATAATCATGGCTGTCACTGCTATTACTGCTGCAAATTTCACTGATCTTTTAACGCGGTTGAGCCCTAATCTGTTTGGTGTTTGTTGTTTAGGCGAGTCATGAGTATTCACGGTAATATCTCCAACTCTGTATAGAAGTATAGTGCTGGTAGCTATAGTGCTGGTAGCTATAGTGCTGGTAGCTGTAGTGCTGGTCTTCGCAGCTTGATCGCTTCTCCGAGCTCAGCTGGATTGAGATTATCTCGACTTTAGGATTCTTGTTTCGGGAATCAGAAATGTTTTTTAGAACAACACATATTCAAACATTTTTCTGTGAACTTTAAGTTTGTGATCGATTTTCTCATGGCTAGATGAATTTGAAGCGTGGTTTATTAGCACATTAATAATCAAATTGCCTCAATTTTGACTTCAGCGTAATTTCTTAGCGCCCTAGAGTATGATATAGCCAGCAATACTAAAATTGTGTGGATTAGGTTTACATTAATCGCTCCCTCTTATAGCGATAAAAACTGCTTGCCGCTGTTCTAGATCTACGACCTTCGCACAGCGCGCTACTTGCTAATTGTAGACGGTGGACAAGTATTGACTATTCATCGCTGATTTTTTGCCTTTTTCAGTTCAGGTTCTAAAACTTTAGGAAAGTTATTCATACGGAAAACCGAGATCCGGCGTTTCTATGTTTCTGTAATTTTAGCATGGAGGTATTTCATCACTAGCTTTCACGAATGTTTGGCCGTTATCGCCGCTATGGTCTCAACAAGGGATCGATCTACGAGCCCCTGTGCAACTACGGTGCAATCAACGGTGTCGTTATTGGGGCCTACCATATACTAGTGGTATATCTTTCTGTGTGCTTTGTCTGTTTATGCACTACTACATTTATCTACTGCTATGTTTATGTTTTGATTTATTCATTTAATACTATTATTGTGTTTCACTATATTTTTCTACCAATGTGTTTATGTTTTACCATATCCATCTACTTCTATGTTTCTGTACCACTTAACGTTTCAGCATAACTAGCAGTTATCACGTTTTCCCAAGATGTCTGCTGTACCCAAAGCCGCTTCATGTTCCATGTTTTCTGTATATTACTGTACTAGAAGCTAGCAGACAATCCATTAGATATAGAAGCTCAATTTTATGTTTACAATTGGCATTTAATCCTTTCGCTTCAATTAATCAATTTTTGGTTCAATGAATAAATTGCCTCCTATCCTGCATATTGTTAATTCCCTCACTTAAATTTACGTCTAAAACCTGATTCTCAAAAGAAAACTGATAACTTTTAGTTTTTACTTGATTGCTGCTGTCGACTACATGTCAAGTGTTTATATTGCTGTCCGGTCAGCAACTGTAATCACCAAAATGTAACGTCATCACACCTTCCCTTAACCACACAAAACTATTCTGATCTGCTCAACATGTCCATCCATCCCCGTCAGCACTCCACCCCTCCTCCCTCTCCATCACCCTCTCTAACAACAGACAGTCAACTCCTCATCTCCTAAAACTTGACTTTCACCCCCTCTTCCACCAAACAGCCAACTCACTGACCTCCTCCCAGAGGTTTGTCTTCAGACTAACTTCCTCCCCAAAACACCCTGTCTGTACTTGGTGGGCTGATTACAGTCCTCCATCTACCCTGATCAGGACTCCTCTTTTCTGTCGGAACAGAGAGGGATTTCTATTGTATCTGTCGGACATGACCCTGTAATATACCGAAAATATACCAGGATGTCGTTGTATGTCTTGTCATTGCCCAATCAGCCAGCAATGCAGCCGACGAGTGAAACTGTTTTGGTTTAGGTAGGGGTAAAACTCGTGATTACAAACTTTATACCCTACACTTACTGTCCAGCTCTAAACCTCTGCAATGGAAAAATTGTCAGTTATTCGTTCATAATTTGTACTTACTTAACATTTCTTTTTTTTCTACGTATTTTCTTTGTATCTACCAACATTTTTTTCTTCTCTAATTTCTAATCGTTGCCAAAAATTTTTAGGAACTTGTCAGTCGTCACCAGCAAAAGTTTGCTTCAACCCGAAACTTGCTTGGTCCAGCTCGAAACTTGCTTGGTCCAGCCCGAAACTTGCTTTGTCCAGCCCGAAACTTGCTTGCTCTATATTGTTCTACCCTCCAATCAATGATCGCGTTGAAAATTCATATCTTTATTCTGCTACTTCGAGTTCGTCTTGTCGAGTTATTGAGATAGTGCCTGGTGGTGCTGGCATACGTGCTCTAGCTTATCAAACACTAAATATAGTAAATATACGCTAGCCATTGTCTTAAAGTTCTAAAGTAGCAGCTAAATTTTACCGTGCCCAGATCTACCACACATTTCTTCATATTTGTTTGGTCGACTGTTGTTCAGATGAACATTTATTTTTTATAAATTAAAGCATGGTACGAACTGATTCCATTAAAATGAGTGATATTTACCCGTCCTTACTTTCCTCGTGAAGCCTACCTGACGATAGAAACCCAGTACCAAGGTCTGCTGTAGCGGTCTATGTTGAAGCGGTTGTTTTCCCGCCGGACTCCCCACACACTACACTTCGCCCTCACAGAGATAGCTCTGGGGACGTATCATGTACACAAGGTATTGGGGAGTGGAGGTGTATTCTAGTGAGTGTGCATGTGTTATACTGTTTTGGAGTGTGCATCTCTGATTTGTAAAGCAGCTTTTAAGGATCTTCCGCTCAATGAGTTTCAGGTGGTAAGATATGTTTGTTTCTCGCCGAAATAAGGAATTGCAGGCAGGGTTTTCTCCCCTTGTCGAAAAATGGAGACAACTTATGCTGAGAAGTTTTAACAAGCGCATGGCTGTTGATATGTTGCTAATGTTCAGAAAACCTCTAATATCCCAGCTTACCCCGACTTCTTGCTAAACACCTGTGCCAAACTTTCAACGGCAAGCAAGAAAGTGGAGGGGTAAGATATACTCTGCGAAGTTTTCAAGTTCATGTCATTAAACTTGAAGCGGTTCAGTGAGTTCACTTTTAGCTTAATAGTCGTTAGCCTAATGGCTTCTCTGGGTAATCGAGCTAAATGGGTGCAGATAAAAATTAATTGTTTCCATCATTCTATCAATCTATCATTCATAAACTTAATTCTGTTCGATGATGGAAGCGGAGGGACATAAATTTTTCTACTGACTTGCGTCAATAACTGCACATTCGGATAACAAGTAATCAGTATATTTTATCCTAGTTATTTTTACTTTAAGAAATTTCTCAATTAAACCCTTGACAGAAATGTTAAGTTGGGTTTAAAAGGTAAACTAAAAACTGTAACAATTTTCGTAGATATCGCGTTGTTTGCGGGAGGGGTTGCGGGATTGGTTTAAACTGTTATCATATCCTGACACCCAGGAATTGACCCCAAGGCAAATGGTCAGAAAACTGTACCTGACCCCCTGGAACCCTGGTATTTGCGCGAATAGTCAACAAATGTTTCATCAATTAGACCCAACACCTGATTTAGGCGAAATGGTAAGAAATCGCGGTGGCCTTGCTCGACCCCCTTTCAATTGTTGTACCCAACAAAAAATGAGATAGTTACGGTATTCTTCCATTTCTCCATGTTGCATCGCTTTATCGACAAACGATTTGCTGTACAGTAACTAATACAAAATTATCCCTTACACGTGTTCAAATTTTTATGGTTACAAAAAAGTTCTTATCACTCCTAATCATCCCTGAATTTAATTTTTATTAGGACTAATCATTACAATTTTCTTAAATTTTGGCATGTGTGTAACATTGTAACCGATTTAAAGTGGGTACGTGGCGATTTAACCGGATCATTCCTAGATTTGTTACATATAGATCGAAGAGGCGACATAATTAGTCGAATTATCGTCAATAATTAAAATATAACGTAACCCTCATGGTCATTATCACTGCATTTGACGCACAATGGCAAAGTCACAACTGTTCGGGCGAAACAAAGCTGGAACGTCTGTCAGATAACCATTTCCGTGGTGGGAAACATTATTGATCGTCGTTCTAATTCCAATTCCGGGAGACTGGGTGATTAAGAAGTAGGGCGGGAGTGCTGCACTGTAACAATCTAATTAGGAATTATAACAAAGTCTGCAATTAACTAATTACGTTATTAACGGCTACAAATATATCGATACTTGACTAGCTGTCATGCCTGCAGGTGTTGCAGATGCCAGTAAAAGTTGTAATAATATGCCAAACAGCCGATATTATAACACAAGATTGCAGTTCTGTAGGATATGCAGTAGCAGAAACACGGTTATATGCTAGGCATAGTTAATTGGAATTCTCATTAAAATCTTATTAGCACGCAGTTATTTTTTAGATCAGAGTCTTGCAGCCGAGCAGAACCGCTGAGACTTATTTTGATTTTTGCAACATAATTTTATTGCTTCATTAATATCCATTAGGGTTCCTGTTTCGGATGAAATGAGCTTTGTGAGGCATAATATCATTAGATTCGGTGAATGATATGATCATTCTGTTTAAATGATTACCCAGGCTCGTGGTGAAGTGCGACAGAGGCCTGTCTGTTGTCCCATATCTCTTGCTACGACCACATGTAGTAAGATCTGTGAACGTGAATATTTACTATTGTGAAGAGACGAATTGTTTTTAATTCTTGTTAGTTTTAAATTCTTGTCACGGATTACTGATCACTGATTAGGCATGAGTCATGACAATATACAGACTACCTAATCTGATTGTCAGTAGTTGACTCTATAATTATAGACGTCATGAATTAGATATCTTGTTAAATGATTCACAAATTTCATAAAGAGTCGTCCTCGGCTTCCTCTCGAATAAGATCTAAACGTGCCCTTAAATGCTCAAACAAATGACACTTCGATAATAGATAGCAATTCCAATTACCCTGCTCTGGTTTTCATTTCAAGTTTCCAATCCAGAAGATATGATTAAATCCCCAACCGTAAACGGTCCCAGTCTCCAGGGTTCTCATTAACCGCTCTTTGAACTTGACGTTTTTGACAAACCACCGCTCAACAGGTGTCACAGGTAAGAGTATCACTACACTTGGTCAAACAGAAACAACTCCTCTTAATAAACCCACTTGGAGCCTCCCTCTCAAATCCAGGGCCTCGAATCTCGGCTGAAACTCCCTCTGACTGGCTAATGACCCGAATACGGACCCGTGATTGGCTAATGTACGGTAGTGTTGAAGGAGCTATTGATTGTTTGATAGACTGTGCTGCTAATTGTTTAGTTTAGCCGGCCAGCTGGTTAGCTGTTCTGTCAGCCCGCCCGATCTCTGCACGAATCACGTGGCTATTTCCTTCCACCTAATTGGATGATACCGATCTCTCAAGACTCTTCGTTGGTTGACGCAACTCTAACATCAATCCAGGACTTGCATAACAGCTACATAGGCCAAGTACACTTTCTGAATTGACCGCAGGAACTTTTCCTTTTGCCGTTTATCATCCCCCTGGGAGTTGACCCAGAAAACAACGCCGTATATTCGTTATCGCCAGATCAGCAGAGATTCAGAGAAAGAAGTTTATACCAGCCTGGACGGTACTGGCGTGTCAGAACTAGCACGTTCCAGATGTCAACCAGTGTCAACAATCTGACATACAAGGTGCTTTCTACCACACTTCACTTCCCACCTCTTTTACAACATCGGGTAGCTGGAGTTAGACTAACATTTAAACGCTCAATACTCCTTCACTTTTTTCCATGTTCATTGTCCGATATTCAGTTTAGTTGATATAATGTTAAAAATTCGCATGCGTATAAGCTCCGTTTAACCTCGGTTTAACTTCGAGTTAAAAGATAAAAATCGATTCCCGGGGTTGCCCGAAACCTAAAAATAATCCCTATTGGCTGGGAGATGTTGAATCTCAAGACTTCCTGACGGGCACGTCAGGCTGGTTGTGGGACTACCTTGATAAAACCCTGCCTAGTCTTGGTTTCTCCTGGAGAACTTTCGTGTTCTTTCTTCTCAGTTGTCCAGTTGATTTAGTAATATCTCTTTGGTGTTGTGCTCTGCTTTGGTAGCATTCCTGTGCAATCAGTTGCTCTAGTGCTTTTACTCTGTGTAGCAAACTGTTTTAAATGCAACCATACTTCTGCATATATTTGCGGTAAGGCGACCTAATTTGAACAGGGAGACTGTACGATTCACTTATTCAGCCTCTTTCTGCGTTTGTTGGTTCTGTAGCTTACATGTTGGGGATTATATTAGTTTTCTGAGACAAACTATCGCTAGTAAGTCTTCAAATAAAATTTCTATGTCTGGAACTTGACCGTTTTTGCTCTTCGTTCAATAAGCTCGGCCACGACGTTCACAATATTCCCCTACTACGTTGAATTATCACAAAGGGTGATGTGTCAATAACCAATATATAAATTAAACAAACTTCAGCGGATTGTATTCCAAAACTTTATAAACTTGACATTGGTGTCAAAACGTCAGATTTACGTATTTTTCGATTGCAGGTAAATGCCGACAGGTAAATGGTATCTAGTTCGCTCCTTAGATACTAGATAGACCAAGCCTTGTCAATATGATGTATGATTCTACCTCTAAATCTTTCTTTCATTAGTAAGATTTTAATGGATGCCTCGTAACTTCATGGTAACTAGTACGGCCATTATTGTTATTCTTCAGTAAAACAATGGATAAACCCGCTAACCTCGTCTAAAGTTTCATGTTTTGTTCCCAGTTACCAGGCTAACGAGCCCATATATATATATACGTGTATATATACGTGTATATATACACGTGTTATATACACGTGATGTTAGGACTTATCGAATGTTTCTTGTATCACGTGAATTTTGCAATCAGCTGTGTGACTGTTGTCGGCTTTCAATTTCGTACCTGGAACCATTTCTGACAGCTTGGCCCCGTTTCGACAAATATCAATGTTGCGTAATGATCAATATTGAGACGGAAACTTTTAATTTCTGTTTTTTTTGTAAGTTTTGAAACTTGGCCAAGTAGTGCGTTTTAGTTACGCTAGAGTCGCGTTAACCCTGACCTGACTTTAAGTCATACCATTAATCAGGAATCCGTTAGTTACTTATTAGTACTCACTTCTTCAAATGGTTTGATATTGCTATAGTGGGATACAGATGACGTTTCGACACAGGATTAAAATCCGGGACCATCGATAAGATCGAAAGGGATTTGAAGCTCACAGGCTGTATCAATTATACTCAATGTACTCAATATTCGCACCTAAGGTAGATCCTTCTGGTTGGCTACCATAACTGTATCGCGGTGCAACTTCCTTATTGGTGAAAACTTCCACGAACTGGATTTGTCATTTTGTTAAAGAATCATTGCGATTTGAATCTAATAGATCACTGAATCTAATAATGTAATTGTGTCCCGATCTATTTGATTAGGATATCTAGGTTTTGTGGTTTGTTTACCTTCAAGGCTCAAATACGTCAATAGATCAAAGTAGACTGTTGTAAATTTTGCTGGACAAGTTTTACATTGCTGTTTCATAACAATAGGACCATTTACCCTAACCTTGAAATTATCTGGATTTATTTTGTAACCCAATGAGAGCCGTCACAATTGGGTCGTATCCGTATCTCGTGATTTTTAGATACATTTTATTGCTATTTCATCGCGATCTAATACATTTTCGACATTCATAAAGTTGAATAACAGTTATTATATCCGCGCGAGGTTGTAATTATGTTGTTAAGCTTTAAAACTTTTAAAAATAAGGCACGTCCATCGTTCATGTCACTCTCTGTGCTTTCCCTATTAGTTTTCAATGAGCCACTCTTTATCTGACCCAATCCTGAAAAGATCATTGACCTTAAACACCTTAGTTATCATTCGATTAAATGCACGGGGTCATCTAGTCTTTTCTATAATCGACAGAGTCTGAAGAACCTATAATCACCTCCACGGACTGGCAAGAACCAGGAGTTCCCCTGAGGTCCGTCACCTTGAAGATGGTGATATTGACGGAGTACGCCCTGCTGTGTGAAGAAAACAAGACAAGGCAACTCCTCCTACCTACAGTGCAGATATACGACCAATATAACTCGGTGAGAAGACTGTTTGTACTATCTACAGTTTCGTGTTACCGCATACCAGCATATCCTACTTTTACCTACTTTTACCTACTTCAACTTGGTGCTGCGAAGCATTATCTATAGTTTGAGTTGAACCTCCTATTTTTCAATGTTTATCATTATTAGAGTATTAGCTTAGCAGTGCTAGAGGAGAAATCCAGATGGTTAGGATTTCACTATAAAATCAACTATTGGTTGAATGTTTGGGACCAAACCCGAACAGACCTTTCCCTGTCACATGAATAATCAAGTCAGGAGAGAAGGGACAGAGTTTTGTGCTTTAATATGCAGCTACTAATAGTGTAATCACAGCTACTGAGGGAGTAGCTAACTCTGTCACGTACCTGCTCTCCTCGTTAATCTCCCAATAATAGAATAATCCCCCTCATCCCACGTCATTGATGCGTAACGGATAGGCTGGCCGTTTTCGGATAAAATCCAACTGTTGATTGGTAAATTACCTGGTGACGTTCATTTGCTTCTCAAAAGTTTGTTTGACGGCTGTTTCACAGTGCCAGTGCGTCGCAGAGAACGATTACCTGCATCGAAATTACACGAAAAGTCAGGATCTGCCGCGAGTAGCGCTGGCGAACTCACAGAGACCAGCCTCGCGTCTGCCTTGGTTATAAAGAGTCAGCGGGCTCTGGAACATTCTACACAGTTACTTCAATAATTGCCTGTTATCTCCTCAGTTAGTTAGATCATGGGAAAAATTCTGCTGCCACTCGTTTTAACGAGCTTTGAGTGGTTTGGAATTTCTGCTTGCTATAGGCGCAACCAAGTTGATACTTGAGTCATAAGACTAAAATGTGATTCCATCCCTGAAGTCCCCGCCCTAGTTACGCCTTTGCTATTTCTATTAATGTTCCAGTTTACAAGACATCTGTCTCGCTCAATTGCACCAGATGTTTAAATTCAACAACCACTCAATCTCCATTCGTTATGTTCTTCTTAATCTATTTTTCACTTAGAGTTGTATTGATTTGACCGTCCGGCACGTGTCGCTCATGACCAGCCTCGATCTTCCTAAACTCTGATTCCGCCCATGTTTTACGTTTTCGTCCAAGCCAAACAATACTAACTGTCATCTTAAACATTGCCTCATAAATCTAGACCAAATGAAATGGCGATGATCAAAAGGAAACGATTGATGTGCGTTAGAATTTCGCAGGCATAATTTGAAAATCGTTGCAATACAGCAATAACAATCATGAGTTGAGGAGGATTTACATTTGTTTTTGGAATCTTGTCCTTGGTTGAGGAGGAAGTTGTGGCGATTCCAGCACGATTTGTAACCTTGCCGATAGAGTATTATTGCTTGATAATCTACTACTATTGCTTGATAATCTACTACTAGGAGTAAGACTATTTAAAATCGTTAACGAGGTCAGTACTGATGATTGATGAAGTGAATTGTGAGATACTTAAGGTTCAGGTCAGTTATTAGGATGCCCCAGTCAATCCTCATAAGAACTTTTGAAGAAACATTGTCCAAAGCAGCAAAACACCCCCTAATTACTGTAAACCTCTGTGGGATCCTTCCCTCCAAGCTCGTGTGGCCCTGGCTGCTCTGCATCATCACCCTCGTAACTACACAGCTCCCGATATCACTTACGTTACTTGGCCGACCTAAACCCGCCTTCAACTGATTAGTGGCGTGTATTTGCAAGCGTTTCCAGCTGAATTATCCAGACTTAATTCAGAGTCTATGGCTTCTCTCACGGTAACTGCCGGGCCAGATAGCTCGGAAAAACACCGACCTGCTATTGATTCTTGCTCCGATTTTAGCTTCACCATTTATTTGCTGGCATCAGAGTTTGTCACCATTTACGTATGTCTTGTCGCTGCTCTTCTTTCCAATGTAAGGATGATTTCTGGTGATCTGTGTAGGGAAAGTGGGAGCGTATCGTGGAAGTTCACTGTCGGGTCTGGACTATGGGACTGTTCAAAGAGAGATACTGGCCGTATAGGACCCTTACTGAGCTCATCATCAGCTCGTATCAACTTACTATGGTAGTTGAAGTCGATATGTTTGAGAGTGTGAAGCCGCTCTTTCTTTTTGGCAATCATCACAATTGTATAGTTTAAAGCATAAATTTTTTGCTGTCCCTGATTGTTTGCCTGAAGATGATACTGCAGTAAAATCCATGTAATGTTTCTATTTCGCAGACTAGCAACTTGTGTATAATGATAGAGCTCAAGACGACAATGGGCAACCAACAAGCATCTTCGGTTTCGATTTTTCAAAAATAAATGTTTAATTGGTTATATTTGCTGATCTCAGATAATTTGATCAAAAACATCAAAAAGCTCAAAATTTTAGACAGATCTATAAAATTTCCCCAAATTACCTCCTATTTATTCTCTCAAACTCTTGTCAGAGAGTATAAAGATTGAGGCTGGACTAGTGACCCTGCAGTTAGCCGGGTCTACCCCACGACCCCCGATGTGTTGAGTTTGTAACCGCTCTTTACCTGGCACGTACCGCACCTTTCTCCATTCCGGTCTATACCAACTATGTAAACATGTGTGTCGGTGTTGTCTTATTTCTCCTTCGTCTGGAGAATATTATATTCCCGCCAATTATGCTTTTTTGGATTCCTTTCCAGTTACCGCATAAGTGTTAGACTTAGTGTGTTACAAATCGAGTAAAGAACTTGAAGTCAACGAGTCGCATCTACAGAGTTTAAACTTCCCCTATCCTTATTTTTATTCTATTTTCGAAACGAAGTTCTCTTATATGAAAAGTGGGTGTTGCCATATAAATACCCTTAATCTCTCAATCACAACAAAGCATGAAATGCCATCAAGCACAGAACTAACAACCACCGACCTCATTGTAGACAAGCAACAAGATGAGCAACTAAATTAGCCCCCACCACGTCCAAACATGAAGTGCCCCTGAACATCGACACCCCTGAAGTGCTCCATATCCCCTGATACACGATACAAGATACAAGATACATACAAGATACAAGATGGGTATCTACAATCGCAACTGGAGAAAGGTCCGGGAGGCGAGCTTGCCGCGACCCTCAGCTTCCCGGGGAATTATGGAGATTATACTGCAGACTTATCAGATACAAATGGTTTGCGGAGGAGGCAGCATTGTTTTCGCATGTTCTGATTCAGTTGATCTGGTATGTTTGTGGGTGCTCACAGTTTTTGTTACTTATATTTCTGGGTTGTCACAGTTTGAATGACCCAAAATCATGGATAAAAGAGGTAAGTCTGTTTCTGAAGGGCGGCCGATATCTTGTATCTGATGCATGTTCTATGAAAATTAAAATCATTGATTCTTTTCTTGCCCAATTCGTGGACCTCTAAGCGACGTATTTCCGAATTTTATGTTGCAGTCTGTCATGACCTCAAATAACTCTCTACTACAGAATGCATCTTAAGATCGCAAAATAAACTTTAAGAGGGTTAATATACACAAACAAGAAAATATTTTTAGTCTATCTACTCTACACGACTAACTTGACGGTTCCTTCTTTCATCGCTTGAGCTTTTTTTATTTTACTTGATACCTTTAAGAATGTACTAGAGCTTATCTCTACAAAAATGTTGTAGTGCTTTAACTCTAGGCTACTCAATGATAAATTGGAAACACATTATAAGCCAATCCAAAACAATAAACATTTTGGCACGAACAAATACATTGCCTAAATGAAGGTGTAGATTTGGAAAATGTATGGGTTCTTGGCTGATTGACTAATCTAATGAAAGCAATCTATATTATGTCAGGCGGTCTATAAAATTCATCTACCCACGCACTCGAATTCGTGTTTCAAGACTTTTTGATACCTTTCGCTTCTGAAGCATTTCACAGGCTTATCATTAAATCATTTTGAGAAAGATTCGACATATTTTACAAAAAGGTAGAAAAATTGTCCAACAAGATTTCCTGGATATTTCTTGACCGTGCTGTGGTACGGCTCTGATGGCCAAAGAGGTTTGAACCAACTTATATCTCCACCATCATATTACCATATTACCATATTACGTATTACCATATTACGTATTCTCTCAAGAAGTTTTGAATGTTTAAATTTTTTTCATCTGGTCTCCAAGAGAAAGATTACTTTATAAATCGATACAAATTGAAGAATACTTCTCTGAGGCCGATTCTTCTTAAAAGGTTAACCTCTGAAACCATTAACGGCTTCTATTTTTTTTGCTTGTCCCGCCAACAGAACCCCATCCTCCCTCCTAGCGTCAAAATTATCGATTCACAACTATAAATAAGTAAATGTCTATAATCCACATCACCACGTGATGGCACGCCACAAACCAATACAAAGTTGTGAGTGCCCTGCCTTCCCCTCACCCCTACTGCTCCTTCATAAACGTTCACTTCGATAACACTCTCCTGTCTTTATACTTTGCAGTGCACGTGCCCAGTTTCGTTATCACGTGACAAAGTTTATTGTGAGTATCTCGAGGTCAGAGCAGAGTGACACACTGACTCATCTTGTCAGGCCTAATCTTCTTAGTGTCACTGATTATTCGTGTCATCCTGTCAATTGTTGTGAAATCTCTTAGCCGGTCATGTTCCGCAGCTGTTTTGATAAACTTAAATTTACATCCCTATATAAGGGTATAAGCTGATAAGTTGTTAGACAATTACCGGAAAGTTTGAGAATAGTATGTTTACCATTGCAAAATCGTTTATTTCTTTTTTTATTTGGCAATAAGAATCATTAATCCCCTAAAATTCTATATCATAAAAGTTTAACCAATCCTTTTTGAAAATAGTGTTAACGTTTTTATGAACCAGAATGCCTGGGAAAACATGTGCAAAACGCATATTCAGTTCAGCTATCATCAATCGCGCTTCATGTTTATATGAGCCTTTTACACTTCTGCAGCAGAAGGCGTGGATGCTAAAGGATTAAACGGTTGATATCACCATTCATTTAGCTTAAACTTCGTATCTAGCACATTTAGAATTAGTCGTTAAAATGTCATCGAACGTAACAATGCATGTTCATCTTGTTGGCTAGTGAGCTAGTGTGATGCAGGATTCTATGAACACTGTAGTCTCTGTAAAATGTGAATATTTTGTTTTATAATTTTGATTTGCTTCCCAAGAACATAACGGGGTTTTCTGAAAGCTTTCAAGTTTTAATGGAACTGGCTTGCTAGCTGCTGAAGGGCTAAAATGCTAAGCCAGGTGTTAAGAAGAGCTTGCCACAACAGCTCATTTAAGTTCTAACATTTTTATCCGGATGCCATACAATATCATACCTAATAGTTAATACTCAAGGACCACCCGGATTGAAATTATAGGCTCAACGTCCAAGAAATATTTGTTTTTAAATCCGACGTTTTATCAAATATGTAGAAGTTTATAAATTTCAATATTTTGAGATAGCCCACAATTCTGCAAAATCACATTGCACGCTTTGTACTTCTTGTTCAACCTAGCGCTCACGACCAAACGTATTTGGAAACCCGTGCACTTCAGAGTTTAACCCAGCTACAATGACTCATCACCCATCTCACCACCACTAAACCCTACAATCTCGATGGAAATCTGGGAGTTTCAAGAAGACAGGCTGGGTCTGGGACTATCCAGCACGATGGGCGACTTACGGAGCATCGCGGAGGGATCCCTCCCACCGACACCGCCTCACAGGATTAAACGTAGTTGTAGTCTTAAGTCTGTCTGGTCGGAGAATCTGAAGAGAGGTGTGGCGGGTAACCGGCTCATGTCTCTTATAGCTGAGATAGAGAGGGCTCAGTTGAGAGCATTGTCCAAGGTAGAAGCTGGGGAAGTGTTTTTAGCTTCTTCTCTGTTTTTTAAATTTGCTCTGTTTTTTTGTCTCACTGTCTGCTTATCGTCTGCAGAATGTTGATGACTCGATAATATATATTGTGGTTTAGTTGATTTGAGGTGTCAAAATCTATGATTTAAGCTATGTTTTAAGCTATGTTTTTTGCTCTCCTGTAAAGTTTAGATCTATATTTTTGCAGTTTTATGACGTCATTTGGCTCAAGCTACCAGCTGATGTGTGTTTTTTCTTTCAGTAGTTTCAAAATCTGGTTATTTGTAGTGGGTATATCATAACGGCGCGTGCAGCTGCAATGTTCTCCTCGTTCCAAAGCATTTTGTTTCATCCTCCTTTCCTGCCTCACTCACTCAGCTAATGTTACTTGCATGATTAATTTCTACTGTTATTTGAAAGTAGATGTTGATTTAATTTAAATATTTTAAGAAATAACTAGTTATCCTAACTCATATTTTCTTTCAGAAGCTACAGCAAGACTTTGTGAATGATATTCGGGCCGCAGGTAAAGGTTTTTATTCAAGTTTTCAATAATTGATATCTTGATTGTGCCATTGTGGGTATAACATTTGGATAAAACTCGTTGTTATTGAAATAAATTAAAATGTTATTAATTAAAACGATGCTTGGTCCTAAATGTTAGATTATACTAACAAATTTCACTGAACTTGATCAGCTTTACCGTTTGAGCTGTATTACACTTAGAATTATAATATTGTATGCATATAACGTATAGATTGTCAGTCTCATAGGATCAAATCTTCTCAGTGTTGTCTTTATGTCGTGAAACAGCCCAATGCTTCATCAAATTAAATCACAGAATTATTTCCGTGGAAAAAGTCTAATATCCGAATATGATCGCTTCAATACAAACCGTGAGAACAAAATTTGAACTTTCAATAGTACTATCTACTGCTATAGTCTGAACGTCAACTTGAACCATGGAAATTGGTATTAATGGACTAACCTCATGGCTACTTGTCTCCTTTTCTTATGCTTTCAATTACTTACATTCCCCCTAACAGCTAATAGTTCATGATGGAGTAAGCTTGTGAAGCCTATTTAAAACAGAAAATCCCGTCCTCTAGAGCAATAGTTACCGGGATAGCTGTAACTAACCACATGAAGTCTGAACTTAACCTGCCGTAATAATTGAAATAGTTATGATAGTTTAAGTAATGGTAGAAACGAGGATTTTTAGCAGAAATCGGATAAATGCGCATGCACAATTAACAGCGTTTATGATATGGGTCAATGTCTCTATGGGTTGCTATATCTTCTAATCATATCTCTGTATGTCCCAAGTTTTTATATCGTTCTCTCCCCCCTTGTTGCCAAATGCCCCCTCCTCCCCTTGTTGTTTGGTGCCAACAAGGACTAGGATACGCCCTGCTTCTTAGCCTGCATGGCAGGCTTAGTCAAAACAGTGTGTGCGTGCCACCTTGATTAAAACTGCATCTCCATTCCCCCGGTACCCTAGACTACAGTTCTTCCACTCTACTCCGTCATGCAGCATCTGCGTGGAAATGAACATAACGCCAGTTAGACAGTGATTATTGTTGCTTTCCAAATTGGTCGTTAGAATTTCTAGTATTGTAGATTATAAGACTAGGGTAGTTCAACTCCAAGTCATTATGTAGTCGTGAAAATTAACAGAAACCTTGGTGGTTCTTTGGGTAAATTTGCTATCTTAGCTGGTCTCGTATGTGATGTTGGAGGTCTTGCTTATCGGGAAGCAGTATTTACATCTAATCTTATATTTTCATTTCTAGTTTTACTCTCATACAGGCAGTTACAACTAAGATAAAAGTTTCAATTTAGCTCACGATTTCTTGAGGTGTCCGGACGGAGAAATGAAAGTCGCATATTGAACTACACGTAACACAACGCGTTACCAACTTTTCCACCCACAGTATACGCGTCCCCTCGATAAAAATATCCGTCTATTGACCTCCGTAAAACAGCTTCATGACAACATACCCCCGTTTAAACCTGCTAACAACCCAGCTCCACCCACTCATACTTGAAATAACTCTCAACAGGAAGCATCCTGGACCTGCAACTTCAATTAATTTCATTTTAATTTCACGTGACACATTGACCAAACAACACGCTCAATCATAAAGTGGGTAGAACGTCACCATTAAGCTAAAATCAAAGCCATCTTAAGGGGTGTTTATCATCACAAGCTCCATTAATCAGCCGAGATTGAAGCTGGGGAGTTGTGGTGCTGGCAAGAGGAGCTTTCTGATTGGCTAGCTCAGTGTCACGTGATCAACTCTTCCTACAATCATATGAATTTGAGCGGTACAGGGAGCTGTAGGTCATCCCTTTTAGTGGTGCACTTGGTCATCAATATTTGGGTCTCTATTCTTCGACTTCTATAGGTTAAAATGTTCAAGAGACGTGATTAGTTTGGGTTTAGGAGTCGTCAGAGTGTTTGTTTGCAGGTTTGCTGGTTGAGTGATTGACTGAGTTAAAGCACGTGTTTGTTTGTCGTACTTGATTTTGGGATATCTATTTTAGGATCTTCAGGTGGATCTATTTTTGATCTTCAGCAAGTTGAAGTAATGAAATTAAAGGAGAAAGAATCCCTACAACACCCTCCCGAAACAGCGTCTATTTTCGTCTCTTTCTGCTCTATTTTAAACAGGACTGGTAGAACTTGCGATTATAAGATGGTTCTACCACTGGTTCGGCTGTACTTTGGTTACCAAAGATCGTTTAATTTGACTTATCGAGTAAAGGCGTACAATCCTTTATTGATCTAACGATACATGAAATTGGATCGACTGTTGGGTTCAATATGATTCGAACATATGGACCATTTTAATCATTCACGGCCTTTAAACGTCCTTACATGAAGCTGCTTATCAATACCATCATGCTTTTCAGCTTTTATCTCTCCGAGCCTTTGGGTTATTATTTGCATGTTAAGCTAAGGTTTTCAACCTAAAGGTTATATATTTGAGATCGTGCATTTTATTTTAATAGGTATCTATTTCGAGATTTGTAGCCGAATATTCCACCAGACGTTTATCTGTAACTCTCGACATACTTGAACATTCCATGTTTATCATTTATACCGCTCATTATTCGACATACGCCTCCCAATTTGCAGCTTAGTCAGGTCAGTGTACCACTTCGTCATCCTCGTTAACCGTCTACCGAGTATAGTGAGACTTACACCTTAGACCAGGATTTAAACATGTCTTGTAACGAGGTCATACCCTTGAGAAACGGCAACTTTCTCCTGTTCTTCACGCCTAGTCCCAGTTTCTGCAAGCTTAGTCCGCTTAACGAGCTGCTACCTAGACCAAGAGTGTCGCCTAGGACACAAATAGAGCTACCAGGTGAGATTATAGCACTTCCGGGAACAGGGTTTGTCATTAAAAATGAAGACATCCCTGAAAACCAAAATGACAAGTAGTAAGACCACTTACCGATCCCGTGTGATCATCAATAACGGAGAATTGGGATGGAAATAGGAAATTTGAAATAGGTTAATATAATATAACGCAAAAAAAGATAAAACGCTAAAGATGACTCAATACTTAAATAGGGAAATAGCACTGCACAGTTAAACTTAAAAAATTATGAGCATTATATTTTGATACCCGAATTAAAACATGGACACTATACGTACGATGTGCCACATTTTCAGTTTCTTGATACATTTTAAATGATTATATGCTAAGTTGATGTTGGTGGTCAGAAGCGAAACACACAGATAATAAAGGCTTGAAATCTTCATTTAATTACATACTTCATTTAATTACAAGAGCCTCAAATTATTTGTGTAATAGTAGTTTTGATAGTATCGATCATTAGGTATTATGCTTAGTTTTTAGGTTTAGCTTAATATAATGATTAGTATATAATAGCTATACTTAAATATTATAAAGAATCACAATACAAGGGTGATGACTTTATTTGCAGTAAAAACTTAGTTTTTCAAAAGTTAGTTTTTCTAAACTTAGTTTTCTAAACTTAGTTTTTCTAAACTTAGTTTTTCTAAACTTAGTTTTTCTAAACTTAGTTTTTCTAAACTTAGTTTTTCTAAACTTAGTTTTTCTAAACTTAGTTTTTCTAAACTTAGTTTTTCTAAACTTAGTTTTTCTAAACTTAGTTTTTCTAAACTTAGTTTTTCTAAACTAAGTTTTTCTAAACTTAGTTTTTCTAAACTTAGTTTTCTAAACGTAATGCCCAAGATTCAGGTGGGCAGAACAGGGAACACAGAAACACCAAGATACGGGAATGGTTCAAGGAGAACTTCACTAAATACGCCAACAAAAACGATGAAATTTCCCGTCAGAAGTTTATTCAGGCCTGCAAATCACTGCCTGTAAGTTTACAGGCCTATTAATTTTCTTTTGAGTTGATAGTGATCATCGCCCAGAATCTTTAAAATCGAGGCCTTTCTGGAAAAACTTGTACATAAATGAAAGGTGGTGATTGTAATTAAAATAGCAGTTTAAATGAAAATAGACGTGAATCGCATTTTACTGATCCAAAATTTTTCAGGATTTTAACGAGTACGTTTTTTTCCTGTTTGATACAGACGATTCCGGATCTGTCTCTATACAGGAGCTGCTGGGAGGTTTCCAGAAACTTTCAACGTAAGTTGATAGCAGTTTACATGTTGACACTGTAGTCTAGACTTCTTTGAAAAACTTTAGGGCTTAGAAATATTTTTTCTTAAGTCTCATCTACCTAGAATTCAGCCTAAGCTAATTTGTCATTTCTCAGCTTCATTTCCGATTACATTTTATTTACCTCTTGTTCTCCCCCATATTTCAGGGGTGAAGCAGACGAGAAAACTATCAGATGGTTCGAAAAGAGGTTCCACAAACATGCCTCGTCAGAGGAAGAGTTGGATAAGGAAAAGTTCATCCTAGCTATTAACAATGATCAGGTGGGATCATAATATTTATTTGTCAGTTTAAACGCAAAGCCAGCTTCGGGCGAGGTATGGCATGGCCTAAAGCATTGTTTTGGTATGGTTGGGGCTTTGCCTTGGGAAAAATTATGGCACGATTATGGCAAGGTTGGTGTGGGGCCTTGAGCAAGGTCGGGGCATGGTTGGGGCAAGGTCATAATAAAGATCAAGGTAAGGTTAAGGCATGGTTTAGGCAGGGCTTCGGGCAAAATCAAAATTGGGGCATGGCCGAAGTTCTTTTTTGGGAATGTTTATATGTCAGCTCAACTTTGGCATTTTACGTCCGACAATAATTAATCGTTGATGAAATTTTATTGATCACGTGATTTGTTGATTGTAGAAGTGATGATAAAAACAGTGATGAGCATTTCATTATCATACAAATTTTTGCTCTGTTCACAATTTTTCTCTTATCTGTCTTTGTTACGCCATGATTTGATTACTTTCTGAGAGACGCGAACTAACAAGACCATCTATGATGACATTAATCAAATTTTATCAACTTCCTGGACCCTTTCGAGATTCTTCAAGTCAAAATAGAGCTATCTCAATCAGCAGATTGCATCAAAAATACTTCATATTGCAGGCCTTAATTGAAGGTGCTGTGGTAAATAGTTAGATCGTGAGTGCGATGAGCTTTAATACTGGTGACTTTAACAAATTTCTGTTTCTAGTAGCTTCTCCGTCGCACTGACTGTTGGGGTTTGCAATTCTCGAAAACGAAATCAAATTTCAAATTTGGCACTGGTATTCTTTTTTAGTACTTTAGTAGCATGTTTTCGACTCTTTGGGCTGAAACAGTTCTGACTGGAACGCTTAGTCGCTTAGATTAGTAAATTTTAAAATACACGCTTAGATTAGTGAATTTTAAAATACACGAATCTTGATCACACTGATCTTTTCATCCAAACTACCATTTATTTTCGACTGATTACTGCATCTTCTTAGTTTCATTATAAGAAAACTATGACTCTTTACTAACTTACGAATCTCAATTATAAAGAATAGATACTGTATTCATTTTACTTTTTGTACAAATTACAAAATATAATTTTAAAACATGTTGTACAACCTCCCATCCCTACAGTGCCTGTTAAAGTTGTTTGACCTGTTTGACATGGACAAAGGAGGGCACATATCAATCGAGGAGCTGGTCAGAGGCGTGGATAAACTGACATGGTTAGTAATTCTTACATCTACCCAACTTCCTTCATTTTAACTGCTTTATTCTGACCCCAGCTTTATGTTTTATCGGAAATTTCGGACATAAACCGTTAATTTAAAATTGAGACAAATAAAATTACTAATCATCAACTTCATGTTAACCCTCTCTCTTGTTGTTTTGTTATGATGGGTTTTATTGATGGCCTGTGTTCTTACGTTGGTTAAGTTTACTATATTCTGTCCTCAAATGGGACATTTCAATCTTTCTCACCCTGCAGTATGAACAAAGATGCCAAGTGGTTAGCTTGGCTGGAACAACAATTCAGCAGGATATCAGGGGAAAGTCGACAGATTAGTCTTCACGATTTTACGGAGGTTCTCCAGGTTAAGGAGGTACGTGTCCACACTTACTCTTTTTAGAGATATATTTGACCATCTGTAATGCGCAGATTGCTATTAGATAACACCTACATCAAACGATGTTTTGTTATTGTATTGAATTCATCGCCATAAAGAATTGGCTTTGCATAATAAGAACCGAATTAAAACAGAGACTATATTTTGGACTTCATTAAATTCTAAATTAATCTTCTCCAGTTGTTCTTCGCGGAGCAGTTCTTCAAGCTATTCGATAAAGATCGGAGTGGAACGATCAGTCTGTCCGAGCTGATAGATGGACTTAACATGCTGATGGAGGGCAGTGACATGGACAAACTGAAGTTCCTCTTTGATGTCTACGATGTTGATGGTATGAAAATCCGGACTCCGGAAACCGCACTGTGCTTTATAGTTTATATCGGTTTCCACATGAAATGATGTTAAAAGAACGAAAATCTAACATTTTCACCTTAAAATGCTGAAACTTCTTTTTCTAGGTAACGGCACGATAGATCCAGATGAGTTGAAGATCGTCTTGAGGTCCTGTATGGACGAAAGCAAATTGGGTAAGTCCTTTAATTCTCATCAAGATGATCTGCAAGCTTGCGCTGCTTCTATCATTAGAATTTTATAGCTTGAAAACTATAGGTATTTTCGGGGAGGGGTTAGAAATCGATTATTGCACGTGAGAGCGTTTCTAAAAGTTGTTTTACCGAATCTTAATTCTCTTAGATTAATCTCTGTCATGTGATACAAAAAAATGTGGCCCTTCACCATAAGTACCTTTTTTATTACTGATTAACTAAAGTAATAAATTTATACCTACTAATTACCACCTCAACTAGAGCTGAGCGAAGAGACGCTGGACGAACTAACTAACACTCTATTCGAGTCTGCCGACGTAGACCAAAGCGGTTCCATCACCTTCGAGGAGCTTCACGATGAACTACTCAAACACCCTGGTGTTATAGAAAACTTAACTATCAGGTAACTTTTTACTTTTAGTTTAACTATCAGGTAACTTTTTACTTTAAGTTTAACTATCAGGTAACTTTTTACTTTTAGTTTTTATATTTCACTATTACTCTCCGGTTTCTTGAGATTATGAGAAACCTTCTCGACGAGAACTTGTTTTTACCGATCTTACATCTCCACAAGGTTACCAACAGTTCCTTACAAAGTTACCGACAGTTCCTTACAAAGTTACCAACAGTTCCTTACAAACTTACTAACAGTTCCTTACAATATAATATTACTTCAGTGCCTCTAACTGGCTTAAACCTCCCCCACCTCCTGCGAACTGGTTCAGAGCTTTCATCCACAAATACCTCAATTTCTTCTCAAAATCGTTAGTAAATCATGTTATAAATGATAAAAAATCGATTTTTTTTCATACTTTCTTCTTTCCTTAACAAGAACGGAAGACAGTTTATGCTCTCGATAATCAAACGTGGAACAAAAAATATTTCCAACCTTCCTTATGGAACACTATCTAGATTCCTGGTTAACAACCTGGCACTGGTATCAAACATTGGAGTGTTGGTAACGTTGATGGTCGTTCTCTTCTTTGTTGGAGCCTATCTCAACAGCACTAACTTGGCTCTGATGATCGCTAAGGGGACCGGCAAGATGATCAACCTCAGTGTGTGAGTTGCTGTTTATGTTTTTCTTAGATTGCGGTTGAACGTTTCTAAGAAAGATGGATTAGGCCATATAAAGAAATTAACATAACAATCCATAAAATTTGAAATAAACAATTTTATCAGAGTTCTACTATTTCTAACAATGTCACGGTACCTACTCACAAAGATAAGAGCAACCCCCCTGTCTAAGTTCCTAGCTTTAGACCAGAGTATAGACTTCCACAAAGCCATCGGGGTATTTTGTATGGTACTAAGCGTGATCCACACCTTCGCACATCTTGTCCATCTAGGTAAACTTTCCCTCATTTTACTGCAATTAGCAGAATAATTTCAACTACTCAAGATGATTTGTCTATTAAATATTCTCTGTTTCCCATACAAACCGTTTTAGACATCCTAATTTTTTAGTCAAACTCAAAAGCAATAAAAACTTTTCAGATATTACAGTACGCAAAGTACGACTTTATCCGAATAATTTGCCAATTCAAAAATCGAATTATCCACTAATTGATCCCCTCATAAACTTGCCCTGCAGGAGAGACCTCTAAAGGATACCAGTATCTGATCAAGCTGTTCTGGGTGCATGATAAGACCGCACATCTGGGCTGGTTTGGTACCGCCTACGCTACAGGTCAGTTTCTTACTGCATTGGTCACGTGTCATTAGTAACAGTCGGCAACTAATAATTGTTTACTTGTTAGATGAAACATACTGGTAATCGACACTGCTCTTTCCTATTTGTCGCCTCTTTAACGCCTTTTCTATTTCTTTCTTGGATAGAGAGCCTTTTATTCGTGAAATCCTTATCAGCGAAACACTTTACAACTTGTAATGTTGAAAAGCATGGACTGTAACGCCCTTAGCTGTAAAAACAAGTAACCGATTGAACAATTCTAAAGATCGTTAAGTAAACAACACACCGGGATAATAGTATTATACTTCCAGGTACTCTGCTAGTCCTGATAAGCTTGGTTATGGCATGTTGCTCCCACCCTTACGTGAGACGAGAGGGGTATTTCCAGGTTAGGACGAGTCTACAGGTCCATTCTGCATTGCTGTGTTCCATCTCTATCTTCTTAATTCTATATTTCTATCTTCTTAATTCTATATCTCTATCTTCTTAATTCTATATCTCTATCTTCTTAATTCTATATTTCTATCTTCTTAATTCTATATTTCTATCTTCTTAATTCTATATCTCTATCTTCTTAATTCTATATTTCTATCTTCGTAATTCTATATTTCTATCTACTTAATTCTATATTCTATCTTCTCGCTATAATGGGGGTGCTCACCCAAAAAAAAACAGTCCCCTGCATCGCTACTAGAAAATCAATGAATTGGTTTTGTTTTTTGTTTGGGTGAGCACCCCCTCCCCAAACTTTGAATCGAGTGAATCACCTTTTGTTTCGGCCAATTTCTTATTGCTGGTTTCCCTATTCATTTGAATGTAAATCGAGTTTAAGAGCGTAATCATCACGTTTTATTTAAACAAGAATCAGAAAAAGATAAGGAAGAGAATTGGAAGAACCTGACTCCAATTTTCAGGTGTTTTACTTCTCGCACATGCTGTACATCCCTTACGCAGCACTGCTGTTCTTCCACTCCAAATCGTTCTTCATGTGGGCAACAATACCCGCTCTTATTTTTGTAGTCGAGTTTGTCAGAAAGTCCAGAATATTCACTCTCTCCTACTACGGGCACACTTACGTGAACGATGCTAGTATTCTTCCATCAAGGGTTAGAAACAATTTGTATTTCAACCTCCACTGTTTAATTGTTTGAGTCTGAAATTTAATTCTAAAGGTTAACAAATATGATGCTGATCCGACTAGAGATCTCCATATTTGGATGATTTACGGAAAACCCCCAGCGCTTGAAGTAATGGATCACCTTCAGGTTGTTCATTTAGAGATAAGTCGACCAAAAGGATTTCGATTTAATGCGGGGGACTACATTTTTGTTAACATACCAAAAATAGCAAGATATGAATGGCATCCATTCACAATTTCATCATCGGCTGAGGGGAAGTACCCGCTGTCTCTACATGTCAGGTAGTTCGCCGTATTTTCTACCAACTTTGTTTCTTTAATGTTGTTGTACTTTTTTAGTGTTATTACACTTACCCATCGACAGTGATCGATTCTGCATTGTTTCAAACAAACTAATAATCTTTTTAAAATCAATACTTGCAATACACGCGAGACACCATTGGTTTACACTTATGTAACAAATTTGACCCAAACTTGCTTGATAGGCGACATCTCACTTTCAAGTTGCTCAATGTGTTATAGTATTAGTAGTACACTACAATTACTTACAACAACAACTACAGAGCGGTAGGTAACTGGACGAACAAGCTGTACGACTACGTGAAAATACGGCAAGAAAGTGCAGAAGAGGACAAACTTGAGTACATTAACGGGAAATCAGTGCTGGCAGTGGAGAGGAGCAACAACCATCTCAACGATATCACACATTCACACGTCGGGTAAGAGTTTGTGTCTTTAGAAATACGAGATATCGCTCACTGGACCCAAAGTACTAACTACCAAGTGCTTATTTCTTCAAACCACGTTTTCAGACCAATTTTTTCCCGTCAAATGCCTTTTGCGCCGAAAGCGCAAAAAGGCATTACTAAGGGTTAACGATCGAGGGGGTGGTTGGAGAATGTATATACTAGGTTTATGTCGTGTGTGCGTTACGTTCGTGCGCGCGCTCCTTTATCAAACTTTATCATGTATATGAATAAAATAATAGCTGTGTTAAAAGACTTAACTGCCTCCGGCTGACGAATGTACTTCACATTATGCAATGTATACATGATTAATGCCTCAATTATTTGTTCTATTCACAACAATCGCAACAAGATGTACCGTGTACGATCAATCAAGAGATATGATTATGATCAAAATTCTTTTAAACTGAAGTTTTATTGAGTAATTTGTCGAATGACAGATTACCTAGATTGAAGGATGAATGTAACACGATTTTCAACGTTCAGCCGGACAATTTTAATTGACGACTTATCCACGCCATTTGTAAAAACACGTAGTACGAATAAAGGTCGCATAAACAATA
>JH154184.1:601011-618674 GCA_000226015.1 Mnemiopsis leidyi | reverse complement strand
CAATAAGCGAAGGCATGAAACGGGAAATTCAGCGGTCGCCTGACACAATAAAAGCGGCCGCAATTCTTGTTTATTTTATTATTGGTCTTGTCCCGAGTCCTTATACTACCCAGACTTACCGAGTCCTTGTACTACCCAGACTTACCGAGTCCTTGTACTACCCAGACTTACCGAGTCCTTGTACTACCCAGACTTACCGAGTCCTTGTACTACCCAGACTTACCGAGTCCTTGTACTACCCAGACTTACCGAGTCCTTGTACTACCCAGACTTACCGAGTACGATAAGCCCCTAAGTGCGGGATCTGAGACGAGTGTGTCGGACTGGAAACAGATTGAAGTCTTCATTGACGGTCCTTATGGGGCTCCCGCAGTGGATATATTTGAGGCGGAGCATGCCGTGCTCATAGCTGCTGGGATAGGTACTTGCTTCATCTATTTCAATTTTTACTTGTTTCATCTATTTCAATTTCGTCGGAATATTTAATCACCAAAGTGTCTCATCGTCAAATTGATGCTAAGAAATTTTCATTAAATTTCGGTATTTACATCATATCAATCTTCATTGAATCTATAACAATTGTAAATTTTCACAGGTGTCACCCCCTACGCTTCAATCCTCCAAACAATTGTCCACAAATATCAGCTGACCAACCAGAAGTGTCCAGAATGCGGACATCGCTGGGTGCCCCCAGAACATGATGGAGCCTTCAAGATAAAGAAGGTTGACTTCTTCTGGATCAACCGGGACCAACACTCTTTTGAGTGGTTCTTGAAGTTAATGACTCAGTTAGAAATCGACGCACGGGAGATTTCAGTAGGTATGTCGAGATGATGATATAAGATATAGATGAGTATGTTTAAATCTTGCCCACTCCAGCTGCTTTCCATTATAAAAGGTTTGTAAGCGTTTTACGAGAAAATCTGTTTCAGTTGATGAGAACCCGGACGCCTCGTTCCTGGACCTTCACATGTACATGACCTCTGCCCTTAGGAAGAGCGACGTCAAAGCTGTCGGTCTGCAGATGGCGCTGGAGTTAATGCATGAGAAGAGCAATAAAGATGTGATAACAGGGCTCAAGGTCAGTGTTTGTAACTGGTTCTTCGGCTTCTGATGGTCCATCGTATTTGTATAATGTACATACTAAAATATGATAGAATTTCGGGTCAGAATAAGCCGTAGACTACTTTACTTTCTTCATTGTTCGAGATTTCGTCTAAATCTCCTAAGAATTTGATTGCCTTGATATTGAAAACTTTCACAGGCTCGAACGAAAGCCGGGCGCCCGGATTGGAAGGAGGTCTTTACGGAGCTTAATAAGAACAAACGTGGGAAAGTAAGTAACTTAGTGTCATGGCAATCAAAAATATGGTTACCAATAATGTAACCATGTGGCCAGAAACCAAGGGTTACCAGAAACCAGGTGACGATTAACCTGGTAATCAGTAACCTGGTAATCAGTAACCTGGTAATCAGTAACCTGGTAATCAGTAACCTGGTAATCAGTAACCTGGTAATCAGTAACCTGGTAATCAGTAACCTGGTAATCAGTAACCTGGTAACCTGGTTACCACTTTTAGCCGTAGTTACATGTCAAACAGGGAACCTAATCGTAAGTTTATGTCCGTCGTTTCATATCTTTACACATGTATCCCTAGGTGACGGTGTTTTTCTGTGGCTCGCCGATTCTAGCCCAGGTGATAAACACCTACTGCAACAAGTTTGGCTTCCGGTTTAAAGCTGAGAAGTTTTAGCGACCTTCCAAGACTCCCAACCTTCTTCCTTGCCAGCTTGATGACCGGTTATCCACCGGTTAACTCCGGATTATTCCGGTAGTTTCCGATGTATTTCCGGTTTATTTCTGGCTTACAAAGACCACCTTGAGTTCCCTAACCCGCATCAGATCTGTATATTTGACTTTAGGTTTTGTTTTTACCAATCTCACCGATCAGATGTAAATTGTAAAGATGCTAATAAATATTTATTCTGGTTGTTTATTTACTTTCGACTGCTGGTTTTTTGTGTTTAGTATTGTAATTGCCATATGTTGGCTAATTAAAAACTATTCTAGATTAAACGGGATGGACTCGTGCTATTGCAGTTGCAGCAATTTCGCTTCCTGTTCTTTTTTGTTTTATTCGCCATTTCCTCAAGGACGCTTTTAGGTTTTCAATTTCATTTTTAATTCTAATATCTGATTGACTCTGAGCAGACGTTTGGTTAATCTGACTTTGAGAAATGGGATTAACGCAATTAAATGGCTAAGAGGGTACGATAAAATTGAAAATTTTGGAATTGAATACCATTCATGAAAGTATTCAATTCCAGATGCACTCTCCAGTTTTCTTAAGGTCAGATGTTTTTTATTTCACTTTGAGTTTATTAATTGATCGTTTTTCTTGATCGTACTGTTTCATGATCATGAATAAACGATGTTTTAATCTTTGCTAATACCCCTGTGAATTTTCTGCTTTCCTACCGTGAACGACCGTGAAGTGTTTGTATAAACACAACCAATTGGTTGTGAGCTGTGACCCAACTTGACTAGTGATGAGTGCTTTAGCTTTTTCTGAATTTTTCCTGCTTACAATATAGGGTTTCCTAACTAATAATCTTAGGTTACCTTATTGGATACAATTTGATCAGACCTAAATTTTGTCATTTTCGTACCTGTTTGGGCTCAAATTGTTTTGCGAATCAACTTCTGACTCAAGTCATGTCGAAAATCTGACTTTGACTGTAGGTCTGATAAATTCAGTCTAAAAGCAAAGATGAATACTTCATTTTTCTACTCTTAAGCTAAAAAATACGCTTTTACGCCATTATCTTTGTTTTGTGCCTTATTTCGGCGTTGTTTTTGGGTTGATACATCAAAATAAACACAGTGTTTTTAAATATACTTCAAATTGTATCTCCTAAGGTATATGACCATTACAATGATAGAAACTTTTCCTAAAAAGTTAAAAGCGTGAGTTAGTGACAATAAAAATGTATAATGAAATGATGAAATCCTGATTTTTTGAAATTGTTGATGTTGTTTCTTAAGTTATTTCATTTCATGCTGAACTGCTGTGTGTTTTATCTCTTGATAAATGCTTGAGAAAATTTAATTCTGAAAGTAAATAACAACCCAATGACCCATCTTTATATATAAATTCGCTTATTTAAGTTTAACTATATGTGAATATATCTGCATCCAGCTTTAACAAACTCCACACGTTTTTGGACAGGATTCTTGCCACGAGGATTTTCTACACATCTTCTTCAGATTTTTCTTGCCCTCTTTCGATAAATTGCGGCATTTCTTCTTCTGATCCTTGCAAGCTGAGCAAAAATGAGCGTTATTCTTCCGGTAAACCGGTAATCCCTACGAAACACCTCCCTTCAATTATATCTATATTAATCAAAATCATATGCATTAAATTGAGAAAAGTCTGTGATAACTTGTTTGTGTTTGATTCCTATAAATCGATTTTAACTTTAACCGAAGCTATAGTTGCACAATAAGGTTTTACCGTAAGACTACACCCCTTTTTACCTCCCTTCTTTACGGGCGATGCGCGTTTAGAATTAGAATTTCTTCGACACGCCAGAAATGCGTGAGAGCGTGTGAATGCAATGGCCGCGACAGTAGGTTATCAACCTAAAAGTACAAGTACAACACCCTTCCTGCTCTTACATTTGACATGGAGTGTTGCAGCGTTGCTTTCCCTGACGAGAAATTTTCCGTCGACAACGTACACAACCTCACAAAAGTATTCTCCACCGTCTTCTTCTGCTGCCCTGAATATGTGATGTCGAACTCGAAGTGGACGTCCTCAAACAGAGAATTTGAGTTCTAGTTGATCTCAAAGCACAAAAATGGAGCACAACATCAGTATCATTATCAAATTCACCCTGAAACTTTCCTGAACTCACGATCTCAGTGTCAAAATCGAAGTAGATCTGCCCAACGATTCATGACGTCTAAAGTTAATCTTCGTGTCATCGATGATATCAGGATTTGAGGATTTACGCCACCTCACCGCTGCCGGATGAACATCGGAACTTTTAACCACGCAAGAAAGTTTTGTCCTCTCTCCCACATATACAGTCTGGTTTGTAGGATCCTCGACAATGCCAAAGTCTGAAAATTATCAGGTAGGATGTCAAAAGTTAAGGCCATCAATTAAGGTTTGATCCAAACAGTGAATTAACGAGATCATATCCGTCTACCAGTACCAGTACCAGCTTTGAGCTGCGAGCAGCGAGAGTCTGGTATCGCTGCGACAAAAAGTGAAATAAACGAGAATTCATTTTTTCACAGAATAGAATGCAAAGGAATGTCTCCCGCCTCCCTCCCAGTAAACGTAGTGTACAAACCTAACCTCTAACTACCACAGTTGCGACAGCACTTTTCACTCGCATTGTCTCTTCATCTCCAAGACCAAAGGAAGCTTGGCACTGATAAGAGTAACTACCATTTATACCCTGATTTGGTTTAACCGGGTACAAGGAAGCCACACTTGTCGTTTTCCACATATCATTAAGATAGGGATACTCATCTCGCACATCAGAAGTGATGTTCAGTTCAGTCGGGGTTTTACCTGGGGTTATCCTGAACAAACAGTCGGTTTATAAATCTAAAACAGTGGGTTTATAAACCTTAAACAGTGGGTTTATAAAACCTGAAATCAAACTTATGGGCTGGAACTTGCTGACCTGTGATGGCCTAAGTTCATTTAGTAGGAGGAATGAGGATTTTAAAAACTTGAACATTTGTGAAATCTGCTTAGCTTCGCGCGGTAGCCGTAAATAGCAAGTTTTTACCGAAAACAGAATATTCGCCTTTCAACATGAGAGCACATCGTACACTATTTCTGTTTGTGTAACCAGATAAAAATAAAGACATTACCATTCTATGCTGGCTCGCTGATCGCCCTCCACCACACAACTCAGCTGCAACTCAGCTCCAGCCTCAGCGACCTGATACTCCGGGGTTATCTCCACCCCTCTCACTCTGACCTCCACACTACGACTCTGAACCACCCTGTCTCCCATACCCTTGGTGTACGAGCCACTGCAGGTGTAGGTCCCAGCACTGTGGATTGTGACGTCAGTCAAGTGGAGGAGGCTGTAGTGGTGGGTGTCGTTTGTGTACACAGTCGTAGTTTTTGTAGTTGGAGTAATGTCCATGTTGGAAACCTGAGGGATGATAGGTTTCGTGTAGAGTTTTACATTTATGCTAAGTGTTTACCGTTGTCTTCGATAAAAGTTGGGGTCCGAATCGGCAGTCGGTTCTACAATTGTTTCAAATTAGTAGATAAAGTATCAGCCAGGCTATGGAATCTATGTAACCGAAAGATTACATCACTTTTAATTGTAACTTTGCTGAATTTAGATCCAACCATGAAAAGTACTTACATCGTAGCGAGTGTGATGTTGCCAAGTTATGTATCTGGAATCGAAGTTGTGATCTAGACTCATAACGCAGGTTAATGTCAGTGATTGTGTAGTTGTTAAGATCTGCGTTTCAGCGGGTGTCATGACAACAAGAACTGAAGGTGGTTGTGGTGTTACTTGAAGTTAGATTTAGGAATTTGATTTAAAAAGACGGAGCTGAGCAGGATAATAGATTAAATTGTTATTAGGATGAATTCAATATGAAATTAAGGAAAGTTGTTATGAAATCTATACAGGCTGTCGCAATTATAGGGCAATTAGAATTTCCTTAATCTTCAAAATCAAAGCTTATACTTACGTTCGTTTAGAAACAGTTTTGGAGAGTGATCATTCCGAAGAGGATCTTCATATCTAGCTCCGCACGAGTACAAGGCAACATCTTCATTGCTGAAATTGAAGATTCTCAGCACTGAAGTCTGCACCACTGTAGACTCGAATCGCTGCTTTTCAGATGTTGTCACTACGGAGTACTTGGAACGGTTCTGAACGTTAACCAGATACGAGATGGTATCTTTATACCATTGAACTTCGTAGTCAGCCCCGCTTGCTTCGATTGTACATGTGATTTGAGCTGTTTCCCCAGTCACTATGGAAGGAGGGCCGCTTGTTGATATGTTTAGTCCTGAAACGGGAGGTTAGATCAAAGGAGTTAGCTACTTGAGTGGAGAATCTAAGGAACTTTTTTTACAACGCTATCACGGATCAATATGACGATTCACAACACAAGAACGATTCACAACACAAGAATTAAGACAACAGAAAGACTGAATAATTTTTGTTCATATACTTCGACAAGATTCAGGAAAGTTGTTCACTGTACTGGAGCATCTGACAGGTGCCCTTCCCTTGTTACCATAGTGATATCCCTCAACACAGTCTATCATAACTTCGCCTCCTTCTTCCACTCTAGATTCAGGAGTTGTCCTGACGACGTGGTTCATTTCGGGAATCTCGCATACGGCTGTAAGTGATTTGTAACATTGAAGCAGGGGTTCTACTTTTATAATTCTTTCTTCTTTTGTTGGGCAAGATAAGAGAAACGGTAACGGTCAGTATTTCAAGTGCATATCAGTACTTATCAAACAGCTTGTATCTACAATACCTACAAGTACATGGTTTAGTAACTTAGTAAGTTATTTATACATACCAACACAGTCGGAACCTGAGGTAGATCCCTCCTCCAAGGTTCCAAACCCATCACCACATCTGACACACTCTGTTGCTCCTTCACTTATACCGCTATAGGAATTGTATGGGCAATGATCACACGATTGAGGGGTAGCGGTGGTGTTTGCAAATGTTCCTAATGTACAGCGCGTACAAGTGTGATCTTCGTTTGTTATGTATCCGGAGTGGCATCCTGTCATGTAAATGTCTTCTACTTCAGCGTCTTCAAAGTTAAATTCGGTCACTCGCGAGAGTGCTCCCTGCCAATTGATGTTCAGATATTGTACAGTGCATCAGATTAATTGTTTATCTGGAACTCATTTAGTAATGGCGTGATCAAGAAGTAGATACAATTGCGTCATTCAATTTTATTGGCTTTTAATTCTATTAAAGCTAACAAAAAATTATAGAATTTAGATTTTCATCGCTTATTATTTCCAGAGTTTCAAAAATGATGGCTAACTTACCGTTGTGACGACACAAACGATCAAAACAGAAATCATGCTGGTTAATAAAACACGGTGCAAGTCAAAGCGTCAGAACTTGTAGGTTTGTGCAGAAATTTGTCAAATTCTGAGTTGGGCGATAAGAATTAGAAGTTTGATGGAAAGGTAATACAATCCTTGCAACAGACAGCAAGTCAAGTTTTCTTGTCGAAACCACGTACATAAATCAATTATTCAATCACGAATTGGAGTGCTAAAGAGGATATTTCTATTGAATTCTGTTAAGAACATAATAACTTAATTGATTAAGTTTATAATTTATGGTTTACAACAGCCAGTTAGATAATCATACCGCTTAAAATATACATTTGAACATTTATTAATCAATTGCCTGGTATTAAACCGATGAGCATAATTGCTTAATTGATCTCAAACGAAAAAAATCTAAATCATTGTTTATAGCTTGCCATTGCTTAATTTATTTCATTTTGCCTAATTTTAAATCATTACATTAACTAATGCGAACTAATTATGTTAGAGCACTTGGCAGTTTTAATTAAGTAAACATTTGTAAAGTATTAACTTCATCATGATTTTTCCGGTTGATATTATACTTTGGTATGATCAGTTATTTATAGTGATGAATGCTCCCTTTTTGCTCCTTTTTAGAACGATGATCAGATGGAATAAGAAATTAGACTCTAAGAATTGCAAAATTGTAAGATTCTTTATTCAAATCGCAATAGTGAAGATCAAGTTTATCAACAAAAATTATATTCTAATTCCATTCTCTTCAAGAATACCCAAAAACTTCATTCAACAAGCATACATGATCTTAACGAGATGTTCAAAACATTAATCCAGAAGCTCAACTTCCATTTGCCTAAACTTCGTCTTCAGTGAGTATATATGGATAATAGTGAGTATAATGGATAATAGACGCTTCTTCATTTGGCAGAGCAGGAGTCCTCTTTACATGACAGTTTCATAGTTACAACATCTATTTTCTGTAAAAATTCAAAATTAAAGTCCGTTTCTTCAAGACACTAGGGTCGAGACTTTAGACGTATCCTTAAATCCTGAGTATACAAATGGTGATGGCCTCCCCTTCAAAGTAGCTCCTTTTCCTTTAGGCTTCGTGGCCGATTTGGCAATGTTATAAGCATTCGGGCCGGGGGTCGCCTCCGCTTTCCTAACTCTAGGTCTCCCAGTCATTTTAAAAAGCGGCGTGTCAGGTTTGGTACGCATCGTGTTATAAGAACCAGGACCAGGAATTCCGTTATCATCGCTCTTCTCAATTTTAGAGGAGATGCTGTACTGAGGACCTTGTTTCTTTGTGAGCTCTGGTCTGTACCTGTTTGGACCTGGGTTTGTGTTTACAGGCACCTTCAGGGGCAGTGAGATGCCCGTCTTTGGGGCGCTGTTTTTGGAGAAGTTTGAGGGACCACAAAACTTGTGAGGGGCAGGAATATCAGCAGCCATGGAGTGTTCCACGTAGTTCAAAATAACAGGATAAGTTGGTTTTCCTTTGCCTCCGAAGGAGAAAGCAGTGTTTGAAAACTCGTCCTTTTCAGTTTTGTACTTGTTCGGACCCGGCTCTCCTGGATCATTGGGTGCGATGATCTGGTGAGCCATGGTCTGTTTAGGGATGCTGGGTTTATCCGAGAACCTGGGGTTGTAAGATCCTGGGGCTGGAGCTCTCCTATTGCTTGCTGGCCAGGCAGGCACTTTACCCTCCTTCGTGATGTGGAAGTTCTGTCTCCAGGCCACACTCTTGGCTTGCCCTTTCCCCATTGTCGTCCCGATATCGTACATAGGTCCGGGACTATCTTCTACGTTTATTTTCCTGAAGGGGGTATATCCCACATTCCATCCGAAGAATCTGGGAAGTGTTATATCTGTTGAACTTGCCAGCTCGTTGTCCACTTTAGCAGGAAGAGGAGCGTTCACTCCTCTGATAGACTCCGGGGGTTCATAACCGGCCGGACCTGGTCCAGCAGTTTCATTTGAGATGGGTATGGGCATGCCGAGAGAGAAACTCTTGGCTCTATCGTCAGGTGCCATATAGCTAGGTCCTGGGACGTCCCTCCCTCGAGTGTGCAGAATTGCTGTGACATCTGTCCTTGCTCCAATGCTAAACTTTTGTGAGAGGTGTCCCACGTTACCATACTTGACGCTGTAAGCGTTGGGACCCTTGCTGGCAGTTATGTGACCATCGTGTCGTGGTCCCAGAGGGCAGGTTTTACCCTGTTGTTTCAAGGAGATTGTCTTGTTCTTCCAAGCCAGATCTCCTTCCGTTCTGTATCTTGTTGGAGGCGGTCCAGCTGAGACGGGAAGGTTTTTAGGCTTGCCCACAATGCTCCACTCCCCGGCTCCGGTCTTAGCTTTTATTGGGGAGTAGTTGGAGGGTCCGGGCATCGGTCGAGCTAGTGATGTAAGGAAGGGCTTGTCGGGCTTGTCCGGGGCAAACTCTCCCATCGGTCCTCTGGAAAAAACTGTTCCAGCTGGTTTCTTCATCCTGCAATACTTTTATAACTTTTTCGTAAAGAAAGATAAGTTTATTGGGATCGAACATAAACCAATTGAACCTTTCGAAATACTTAAAAACTTTATAGCAATGTATGAGCATCAACAAAAAGACGAGCCAGCTGAGCGAATGACCTTCATGGACAGATTAATATCAAACATGTTAAGATGTAATTGCAAACTCAACATACTTAATCTTATTAAGCTGTTTTTGGACTAACACGATATCAGAATGTACAATCGTAAGCACTATGAGCACTTTTGAAAAATGATAAGACTGATTTGCTCACATGACGTGAAATGATCAAAGATGCGATCAATCGATAGAAACTTCCTGAAGTTTTGCACAAACTGAACATAAAAACTCAATAAACGGTGAGAAGTACGATTATTAACTCTGCTATAAGGAGTATGTGCGAGTATAAATCAAGCAAATGTGCCGGCGTAAAATTGGACTTGAATTGCATCGTATTAAATTGTTTAAAAATGTGTTATATATTTGCATGTGATACAGCGGTACATGCAATTGAGTGCGGAGTCATTGCTTAACAAAATGTGCATGCGAATGGTAAAAATGTACCTAATGCAGATCTTACATAAGGATTTAATTTGTACCATAAATCATTAATTTTTCTTGATTCATCTTTGGGAAATTTTGAAAAGTTTAAGTTGTTTCAAACCTTAATGTAAACGTAGAAGATCAAGAATTGTTGAATTTGACATTTCACTACATATTCATAAAAATATAATTTATTAAGATTCAATGATTTCCTTCGTGACTCATAAACCGTCCTTGTATAAATAATTCTAAAATCGCAGTATGTATAGTTATACTAGCTTAGCTTTAGGAAAATTAAGCTTTACAGATCTCATAGTTATTGCAAGCAACCAATCTTTGCATCACTTGACCTCTCAATTGAATTTTAATCATTAAGCAAATTGAACTTATCTGCAATCAGGATGATAGACAAAAAGACTCAGAATTGTTGAAAACCACATACCTGATCAACAAACCCACACGTGCATGTCAGATTCTGTGTCAATTTAGTTGACTGGGGGAGGAAAGGACGACTACTTATATATTGGATTGGCGCCCCGGCCAGAACAATTTAATTAATCGACTCACCACATCTGCAGCGACACGTTATGGCTGTTGAGCAGTGCAGTTAGTGGTACTCGTTAGCCTGCTGTTCAACGGGAGGACGTTCAAGACTTCAAGACTTCTGTGAGAGTATGAGATAAACACTTTAGAATTAGATGCTAGCAATTAATTGGAAAATTTGAGAATAAAAGGTGTTTATTGTTTAAGTAACTTATCTAGAGTAGTGATTTTTACCGGTTTTCATTAATTATTTGCAAACATTTGTAGCAAACATTTGTAGCAAACATTTGTACCAAACGTTTGTAGCAAACATTTGTAGCAAACATTTGTAGCAAACATTTGTAGCAAACATTTGTAGCAAATTGAAATAAGCTGAAGAAGTTGTAGAGTTCTCCTTTTCATATAATTTCCTCTGTGAAGTTCCAAAGGGCATATTTGGGTCACGTCCTCGGGAGACTAGTGGGCCGAGCTTCTGAAGTACTGTTAAGAGTTCAGTGCCTTCCAACTTCTAAGAAGCTCTAAAAGATGCCTCCAAAGCGTTAAGGATCTCTGGAAGGTATAAGCTAACATTTACGAAAATGAATCAAAAATTTCTGTGATCAAATTTCATCCATGTCCACAAAAATTAACATAACAAAAATGAAATTAATGATTAGATTTATTGGTTGGGCTATATCTTTTTGCCCAAAGGTCTTGCACGTATTATTTTTAAAATATATAAAAGCAGCTTCGGTATCAGATCCAGAAGGGTGTCACATACAGTGATTAGAGGCGTTACTCAACCGAGTGAAATCAATTGGCAACAAAAATCTTTCCTGCGGGGATGTTATCAAGCCTGCTATGCCTATATAATACTGTAAGATACAGGTAGAACAAAAAAGAAGCTTATTTTGAGTGGCTTTACAGTTATCGATAAATTGACCTCTACCAATGTATCGATAACAATTAAAACCGATCATTATAGTTTAAGGTGATCTTATGAAGCTAAATCATCGTGATATTAAGAAATTAGTAAAACACGAATAATTCACTCAATTAAAAATTTGTTAGCTGAAACAACTTACCTACTCGAGTACACAGAGGGGCTGAGGACCATGATCCATCTGTCTGACAGGTAACGTCCTTCACTCCGAACAACACATGTTTCTTCTTACACTCTATATCTTGACTGAAGTTCCTACAGCGTACTGTTGTTCGTTGGGTGACACCGAATGTGCTATACGTTTAGTTCTCCGCAATGAATCACTGAGAATTGAGATAGCTGAAGTGTGAGGTAAACAGTTGGGAATTCTTCCGAAATTTGGATTTTTATAAATCATTTAGCACTACCAAAGTACCAAGATTACACTTTTTTATGGAAACTGAAAAATAGAAAAAATTATAATTGTAACGTTGTAAACTTTTAAAGCCTTATTACCTGAAGTAACCAGTTTATATTGAACTGAGGCAGTGTCAGATTCATGAAACTGTATCTTCTTCACTTCTCTTGTCCAATAATGTGAGCTACTGTCATCACATTTTGATGGGGATACATCCTTTCCCAAAACTAGCTTACCGTTGCTCTCTACTTCGATTCCAGTTCCAGTCCTCAAGAAACCCCAAATATTTTCCTCTGCAGCCGGTGGAGTGACAGAGAAGGGATAGAAAGTAGAGTTGCAGAAATATAACCAGTATTCGATGGGTGAAGAGAACCATACCTTTATTCCACCTGCTAATCCTTGTTCGCCATAGAAAAAGATGTTTATATTGTCGTTGCTGCCAACAGCAGAATCAGTTTTTACCTGCAGCTGTTGCTTCTGAAAGTTTACAGGGATATTTGTCTCCTTTGTTACAGTCACCCACTCTGATTCGTTCGCGGCTGCAAAGTGCAAAATGATTTGTTCTTTTTGCCATTCAGCAGTTCAATCAGAATTTAATATCAATTTTAATCAGAATTTGATATATCAACTTCAAGTTATATCTCACAGTTTCAAAACCAAGTTTATGTTTCTTCAAAGAATGCATATAGAACTTGAAAATCGAAAGTGAAGAATTAGTAACACATGTTCATGACCGACCTGTGAGTGTGGACAAGTACATGAACATCATTATGAGCCATATCCATACTTGCATCTTCGTCAACATACTGCCAGCTTTAGTTAACGTCTGATCGCTCACTCACAAGGCATGCACCAATAGTTATAAGATTGTTATAAAAACCAGTTTTGACTTTGCTCTGAAAAATGGCTTAAATCTTTTCTTCGAGACGCAGAGCGACAAATAAACTTTAAACTATAAACTGTATACTGATCAATATCAGTGAGGTACAGGAATTCAGAACGGCATCTCTGATCTCAAGATAATCTAAATCGAGCTACGGATTCAACAACGTGGACAGCAAACCACTACCACTACCATTGTCAGCGACTTGGACTAAGGATTATAGGGCAAGGCGATATAGCACGAGCAATACAATGAGAAGTCTGAGTATTCAATATTTATAGCTGTCTAGTTGTAGTTGTAGTTGACTAAGTGTCTAGTTCTCTAGATGACTAAGTGTCTAGTTGACTAAGTGTCTAAGCTACTGTCTAGTGTAGCTGTGAGTGTAAAGTAAGCGTTCTTCGCATCAGTCTTCACTTTCGTGGACTCGTGGAGGAACAAATAAAACAACACGCGTGATCTATCTGGAGCTTGTTATTGCGCTAACGCAACATAATACCCATTTTACTTACACGATACTGGTACAGCGCTTGTCTACCTTTGTCCGACCCTTATTCGAAGCGAGAATAAAATGACGGGAGGGTGTGCGCCATGCTGTACAATGTACAAGCAACCTATAGCGCGCGTTTTTAGCTCAGACGGCATTATGTGAAGTAATTATGCACCACGTAAAGCAATTATGCACCTCTAAAGAAGAAGACCGCTTTTATGAACCGACCTTTCAATCGCAATAATAAAACTTGAATTCATCCAAGGAACTTGGTACCGTTCTAAATCAATGAGCTAGAAGTAGACATGAATCTATCCTCTGATACAAAAATCTGCGCAGAATTAACTCCCAGGGCTGTGATCATTCGGCAAACCCGGCTAATCCTACCCCCTCCCACAACCACCACTTTAAACCATTCTTTTGCTTTTTCGCCTTCGGCAGAAAAGCAAGAGGATGGAAAAAATCTTACAAAACCTGTAATTTTCATGCATGCATCTCTATCTCTTTCCGTTTTGAACCAATACGTACACTATTTTGGGTCATTTTTAGGACCTTAAATTAGTTTGATCGGGTCGTATACCTCATGTGGTCAAACTTAAATAAGGGTATAGAAACTTTTCTGGGGTAATTATCACCACCCTGGGGTAATCCTAATATTATCAGACGTCACAAGCACTGCACTCTGGACCTCTGTAGAATTAATGAAACCTCTGCTTTTTTACGCTAGCAGACCGAGGTTGCACCATCTGCTGCACTATGTGCATGAATGCCGTTACTTGAGAACTGAGTTCTCAACGCGTTTAGAAGTTTCCCTTAAGTTTTGAAGTAAGGACGTTCCTTTTCTACTAGCTATTCATTGGTAATAAGTAAAAACTGAGTGTTAAGATACTGAGTGTTAAGATACCTACTAGCACACAGTTATCATGGAATTGGATTGAGTTGGTTACCGTTATGTGTCTGTTATTTTAACTTGATCAGTCACGATATTTCGTTTCTTTACTTCGTATCTCGGCTACAAGTACAGTTAAAATCCACCATTAACCACCATGGACCTTACTTTACTCTTGTATGTATTAGCTCGGCTAGAGTCCCTAACCATATCACACATCAGCTCCATTTCTACCTACCCGTCCCCTGGCATATTGCTGTCAAATTTCAATAACTGAATTTTGCACACATAAAGTTTACAAGAGTCTTCTAGCTCTTTGCTGTTTAAAATGGCTTTGAATTCTTGTTAATAATAGATAAGCCTTGTGAAATATTAATAGATGAATAATTGTTCTTAAAAAATTGTTTTATAAGAAACCAAGAAAATACATGTCACCAGGTTTGTGTCACTACGATACAAATTCTGAATTAAGTAACATCAATAAGTATTAAATACTTATTCAAATTAACATTAAACGATTTTACTCCGCTCTTGATATTGAGTTCAGAGCGCGAGCGTTAGTTCTCGAACTACTATAAATCTACAAAGGGGTTTACAACGGAGGAGCCGAAGGTTGGAGAGTGTAGGGTGGTGGATCATCACGTTCTTGTTCTTTTTGTTCAGGATTTTGAGAAGGTTTAGTTGGATACTGTGGAGAGGGTCCTTGTTGATAATGATATAGCTGAGAACCCTGAGGATACTGCCCATGCTGATGATACTGATGAGGTGCTCCTTGAGGGTACTGTTCAGGATATGGCTGAGTGTATTGCTGCGGGGGAGAGTAAGAACCGGGAGGAGCAGTGATAACGGGGTTCTGTACGATAACAACTTGAGTATTGGATGGTAGGGGTTGATTGCACTGCTGTCGTTCCTGAATGAGTGCACAGCAAGCGCAACATAATATAGCACAACAGTCCGCACAACAGTTGGTTGGAATCCTATATTTTCTTCTGATGTTTGGTCTGATACAACACCACCATGCACAAAAAGCACCAGGACAGAAGAACAAAATACAGCCACAGAAAGCACCGCAACAGCCATCACAGCAGCAACCTGAATCACGGGCATTCATACCGAATGTAATACAAGGACAACAACAAGCAAGCAAACACTCTCCACAATCGTCAAAACATCCAAAGAGGCCGTGACTCCATTTGTTCATTCGATTTCGATTTACACCCTGCACTGCTACCACAGTAACTTGTGGGTTCATCTTTATATCCTCGACAAAATAGTTGACTTTGTAGAGACTAAGCTGTTGCTGCTTTGCTAGTATCGCTAAGCAAGACGCAAATAATCTGAAAATCTAAAAGTAGACCTCAGAACTTAATCCCTGAGTTTTATAAAATGTTATTAACTGAACTGAATAGTCCCGTCTGGTAAAATTTCCTGTTTGCATATGAACGATTCGTTTTCTGTGATGATATCTGCAGTAATCAGGCAACGTATGAGACTTGGCGAACAGAAAGCAAAATTGTGATGAAACGAAATTAAGTTTTGAGCACCGCTGCTTGTTGTTCTTGTAATTATTATACAAGATGTATAATGTGAGAGGATAATAATCATGCATGTGAATAATCTGTGCGACGATATATATTTTGCTTTTGTACTGAACTTGGGTTACTCTAGAGAATCAACATGTTGTAATGAGTTTATTCTTTCTTTTCTTGAATTCATACAAATTAAAAATATGCAGTTTATAATTGCTGATGCTCTCTTGAAGTTGAACATGCAAAAAACCTATTTTATTATGGAATGGCTGAGATTGAACAGCATACATAAGTGATAAAGGTAATGGTATGGTAACACCATGTCCATAGTGACGAGGTGCTTTCTGGGGCTGTATTTTGTTCTTCTGCCCTGGTGCTTTTTGTGCAGACCAAACATGATCAGAAGAGAACATAGAATTCCAGCCAACTGTTGTGCGGATAGTTGGACGATATTATTTGCCTGGGGACCTCAGGCTAATCGTTGCTTTGCCTTTGGGAGGGAAACGTAGAGAGTCAGAGAGCCGCGCAGCGCCCGGTAAGATATAACATGTTGCCCATGCTGTTCACTTATTCATGAATAACAGCAGTGCAATAGAAACGCGTTACAACTACCGTCCAATACTCAAGCTGTTGTCGTATTGTAGCCTGACATTGTAGGTTGATAACCTACAGCCTACTGTCGCGGCAATCACGCGCTCTCACGCATTTCTGGCCTTGGGCCTGGCGAAGAAATTTTAGACGCGCATCGCCCGTTGATTGCCGTATATTTGATATTGACGAAATGATATCCATTTAACGTTCCAACGAAACGCCAGGCTAGGAGAGCAGCAAGCTGCGAACCGCGCGCGAGTCGGGTAACAAGCCGAACAGAACCCTGTTACCATTGCTTGGGGACCTCCCGACCTCAGTCAAGTCTTTGTTGCTTTGGAGGAAAACGTATAAAGATAGTTGCCCGGAAACCGGACGCTTACGCCGTGCGCAAAACACATAAGGGCTTTGCACTTAGGGTAAATTGTGAACAACACTTCCTTAATTCAAACAAATTCCCAGTAAGCGCAAAGTCACAGTGTTGAGTGTGAATAAGTTTGTCGAGGTGTTACCCGACCCGCGCGCGGCTCGCAGTTTTCTGCTCTCGTTAGAACGTTAGACGGATATCATCTCGTCAAGAATAAGTCGGCGACCTGTCTTGTGTGAGTGTCTGAATTTGGAGCCGCGCGCGCACGTTTATAAGTATTATTTGTTTTGCATTGCGGCCCATTTACAATTCAAATTTCGATTTTGTGAACTGCTAGTGCTACAATAAAAACCAATTGTGGCATTGTCGCGGTGATACCCGACTCAACAGCTCACAGCTGAACGTTTCGTTAAAACTTTGTCTGACTTTGTCCGACCCTCATTCGAAGCAGATAAAATGATGGGAGGCGGACGAGGTTAACGGGCGACGCCAGGCCAGAAATGTGTGAGAGCGCGTGATGGCCGCGACAGTAGGTCATCAACCTATAAGTTAAGGAACAAGGGTGCGCGCTGCTGTACAATTACATTAAAACGTTTGCGTTGTTCTAACCGAAGCCGTTGTGCGCTTTCAGCTTATCAGGTGCTTATGCGTGCAAAAAATGATAAATGCTCTGGTTAGAGCAACTTTTGCATTTGCGCGCTTCGCCCGCGCCACCAGAGATGGTGAAAAATTATTCTAGCTGCATAGCATAGCAGACGCCGCGCGCGGTTTAAGCACCTGGTCAGGTAAATTAAACATGGAACAGAAGATATGGATATAATCTCGTCAGTAACAATTGTACGGCAGCGCGCACCCTCCTGTCATTTTATGAGGGTCGGACAAAGTCAGACAACATGAACAATAACAAATAAGACCATA
>JH154184.1:582770-600997 GCA_000226015.1 Mnemiopsis leidyi | reverse complement strand
GTCAGGTAAATTAAAACATGGAACAGAAGATATGGATATAATCTCGTCAGTAACAATTGTACGGCAGCGCGCACCCTCCTGTCATTTTATGAGGGTCGGACAAAGTCAGACAACAATGAACAATAACAAATAAGACCATGAATTTTGCTCTAACCAGAGCAGAGCCCTTTTGCGCGCGTCGCGCGCGCCACCAGAGGTAGCGTGCATTAGCACCTGGTTAGGTGAACCATGAATTTGTACTAGGTCGACACAATGAAACAATATGAAAGCTTAATTAAATGCCCTACAATAACATGGCCATGACATAATTTGTCGCGGTGATACCCGACTCATGCAGCTAAAGAACGTTAGACGGATATTATCTCGTCAAGACATAATATGCTTTTTCATACATTTTCAGTCAATCTCCACAGTCGATAAATTTAATCATTGGCTGATGCGCCAGACAAGGCCCTACCATTTAAGCAATGCTGTGGGCAAGTCGCTTTATATAGACAATAGAAATTGATAACATTAACAAAATTTTTCGGTACTACTATTGATGAAAATCTGAATCGAAGTGCACATGAAAAATTTTTTCAACAGACAACAAACTGCGGTCAATCACTGGTGCACCCAGCAGAGTCGAGAAAGCTTACCGTCTGATTTGTGATGATATATATTCATGTCTTTACACAAGCAGCAAACAGGGCTTGCTGGTAGGCAGAACTTATCAGAGGTAGAAGGAATCAACACACAGATTTAACTTCCCCAACCCAACCCCCACACCAGGCGAATTCTGAAAAATCAAGGCACAAGGGCCAGAAATTTTAACATACTGTGTGGCGGATATAAATGAACATTAGGTCATCATTAACAAACGGTTACGGATAAGTAACGGCACATGACAAGTGAAAATAATACTACACTACTTAAGTAAGAGTACAAGGTTTGGAAGTGAATTCTGAATAATCGTTATGAATCAATCAGACAAGAATTGCAGCGTCTTTTGTTGTGTCAGGAGACTGCTGAATTTCCGGTTTCCCATATCAATTATCATGCCGTTGCTTATTGTTATTAAAATTCGCAGAATAAGGAATCAAGATACGCTACCAGACGTAATTTCGGTTAATTTTCATAGTTCTGGATCTGCTTGTGTAAACACAGACGCGCAAATTAATGCAGCCCTTGGATACATGATTTTAAAGGTTCACGCTGCAGTCTGCACGCGCAGAGTTTGACTTTGAATGCTATCGTACCTTCTTATCTTTGTTTTATTTTAAATATCTTGAGTCTGTATGATGTCATCATAGTCATATTGTCTGTGCTACCTTTAAAATTTTATACTGCGTTGTGTTTATACTTTATACTAATGACGTTTTGTATCAACCTGAATCCATTTGACACACGTTAAACTGACAAAATTTTTTGTTGATCGGCCCAATAAAGAACAGGTCAAAGCTCCAAAATCCATGAATTCCAAATAAGTAAATTTTAAGTAAATCGAAGCTTGGTATTTCATGAACTTTAGATATTATGGGTAATTTCAGGTATTCATTAATTCTTTAAATTTTGATTGCTATAAATGATATTAAATAAAATATAAAGAATTTTGATTGTTCTTCTTCTTTTGGGGCAATTATATGGTTGTGGTTATGGTTTGACAAAGAGCAGCGCTAGGCTCTTTGTAATGCCCTGACCTTCTTTCAGATTTGGGGGTCATAAGGCCTATCAGCTATCTTCCGATGTTCCTGGTCAGGGAACCACCCATTCAGCTAGTGTGGCTAACCCCACTCCGCTGCTGCGCGTGGCCGGGGGGCAAGCCTGCATGCGCCATCCCACTGGGGCAGCGCGCCACAGACAGGGTGCCCTGGACAGCTTATGTGCGCCGTCGATTTGATTGGTTCTAAATATGACATGGTGCAGTTTTAAGGAGGTTTAAAAGATCTTTATGTTGAGTGGGTTGGAGATTTGGGGAACCAAAACAAACAACTTGTTTGAATCACATCACAATGGTCCCCAATTTAACCTCGTTCCTGCCTTGGTTAATCAAGGATGTTAATGGAGTAACTATGTTTGTAGGACTATGTTATTATGTAACTATGTATGTTTTTACTATGATTATGTAGCGTAACTATGTTTGTATATAACTTTGTTTGTATCATGTAATATTTTTATGTAACAATGTTTGTATTAAACTATGTTTGTATGTAATTATGTCTGTTTGTTACTACGTATGTATGTATAATGTAACTGTTTTTGTATGTAACAGTGTTTGTATGTTACAATGTTCATATGTAACAATGTTTGTATATTACAATGTTTATATGTTACTATGTTGGCAATTATATATAAATTTCAAAATCTTTATGTATTATATGTGAAGTACATGCTGCGGCCTGAGGCAGTTAAAAACTATAATTGTAATCAAATACATGATTAAGTTTGATAAAGGAGCGTGCACGCTGATGTACGGACGGACACTTTTTCAGCTTATATTCCAATTTCCACAATAACCTGATTTATGCTGTCAATTGCCAACCCTTGTAGGTACTCTTTGTGCACTTATCAAAATAATCTTGCCATTTGGGCACAAATGGCAAGATACAGAAATGAATAGATCAACTTCAAATTATATCATTCAACAGCCATTAGAGCATTGCTTCATGTAGAATGATCAAATCACAGACCATACCCTCAGAAGGTGGCTATACGTTTGGTTATGTAATTATCACCAGCGGCGTAACAAGGCCCCAGCAGCACCTGCAACGCCAGAGGGCTGCTGAAGGGGTTAGCCGTTAGGGGGTGCTAATATTTCACAATAACCCTATTTACGATGTCAATTGCCAACCCTTGTTCTGTACTTTTTGTGCACTAATCAAAACAATCGTGCCATTTCGGCCCAAAGGACAAGATACAGGAATAAATAGATCAACTTAAAGGTATATCCTTTAACAGCCATTAGAGCATTATTTCATGTAGAATGATCAAATCACAGACTATAATCTCAGGACGTGGCTATGAGTTTGGTAATGTAATTCCCCCAGCGGCGTAACAATGCCCCGGCAGCACCGGCTACGCCAGAGGGCTGCTGGAGGGGTTAGGGGGTGCCAGATTGTCATAAAAAATGAAAGACAATTTTGCAAGATTAATTGCCCAACTCCGGACTAGCAAAATCCCAAGCTTGATTTAATATCTTTAACATTTATTTAGCTTTATGGCCATATTTTCACAAATTGCTCCTAGTAAGCCCTGAAACCAGGGGCACCACTTTGGGACGCATTTCCACTGCAAAGGGGTACCTTATTGCTACTGATTGTCACATCAGCATTTGGTCATTTCCCTAACTAAGAGTCTTGGACCACTGTCATCAGGAATTTCAGACTTTAGAACAAATCCATCCAAGTACAGCAGCTTACAACAATACTTTACAAAGCAGAGTATTTCATGATCAAACAAAGAGTCTGATCCAGTGTGCCATAAATGCTATGGCCTAAAAGATGTAACTTAATGTAACTTAAGTAGACAATCCCTTTGTTTATAGTTTAGTCTTTATCGAAGATTAGATTTGATTATCCTTACAATATAGTTACTTATTCATTAAAATTGAATTATACAGGACGATTAAAATTTATTGTGAAATGTAAAAATCAGTGAATTGAAAGGATTAGACTCCTATTCAACTCTTTAAATCTTTGAATATTCTAATGTTTCAAGATTAAACACAGTCTGTTTGCTGGTGTTATTGGTGCTTACTGTTGATATGTAAATACTTAAATAGCGTTATTCCTTCTAGGACTTTTTGTCTAATGGACCCAGAAACAAGTGAGGGAGAGGACCAGGAAGTAACCTCAGAGATTTTAAACGAAACTGAAGAGTACAGTGATGACAACCATGAACAAGAAGAGTCAACTGTTCCTGTTGAAATCACCAAGCAAGCAAGTGATCAGTCAGAGCAGATAGATAAAAATCCTACTTCACCAATCACTAGAAGTGTAACAATTCTTCCTCCTATCTCTTCAACTGTGAGGATTGCATGTTTAAAATGCTGATATTTTTCGTCCAATCAGTATGATAATTTAATTCGGCAAGCAGGCATTGAGGAGGTTCTTTGAATTGATTGAGTTTGCACCTACAATGTTTCAGGTTGGAATGGAGAAAGAGGTTCAGACCGAAATTACGCTGCTCTCAGGAAGTAATATTTCCACATTTCGCCCTTCTCATCTAGTGGAAGAGATTTCTCCCTACCCCCCACTTCCAGTCATAGAAACTACCAGTGGTTTGTACTTTACCGTATTACCATTTCACATAGCTCATTCCTCTAACTGTAAGTCTTAGTAAAGATACGCCATCAGCAATTCAATCTATAAGATTTTAAGATTCTTCACTATTTAACTTCTAAATAATTGCAGCACCTGCTCTACTTAAGAGTGGAGAGAAATTGAATGATTCCGAAAGTAAAACGAATGTCAGTGAGTCAAAATTGCAAGCAGCTAGTCAGGAGTCAGGTATGGAAGTTTTTAAGTTTCTTATGAACTTACTTGAATTATTCCTCAGTAGCTGTACTCATAAAATTTAACAGTTTGGCAAAGGTTTAGCAATCACATGCATCTTGATCTTCATTACATTGCCATGCAAAATAATGATTTCATCAACAATGATCGCTAGTTGTATCAGTGGTGAACGAAGAAAGCCGCTCTGACTTTAATCCTACTGACGAAGAGTCAGTATCGACATACAGTGTTATTTCTGAGCTGGAAGGAGTCGGGCCTCCTACCATCCTTCAGTATGTCAAAGAAAGCACAAGAGTGAAACGGACTGTTCCAGCTCCAAAACCACTTTCAGAACGGTCAGTCTTGTCTTTTTCAGAGAAAAACAGGTTTATGGATCGAAAATTGTTTTTGTGGGTATCAATTGCTGCCATGAAATATTTTACAAAATTTGATAACTCATATCACAGATTTTGGGACTGACATTCAAATTTATTGAGTGAGTCTTGATGTGCATTCAGCACGTTTCATGCTGGAATGCTATTGAAATATTTCTGCTAGAATGTCACGTGTTTTCTTGCACTATTTCAGCTAGATAAAGCTTCTCAGTCTCACTAATTTCTGTTAGTCGCAGAACTTAAAACAGTTTAAGTGCAGATGAGATACTGGATAATGCTAAAGATTGAATGCTTTGCTTTAAAACCAGGAAATTACTATGTAACTATCGCAATATTGACTAAGCCCCGAACAATCCGGAAAAATGGAGAAGCCGCCTAAGAGCTGGTCAGTGATCTACCAATATACCTCACAATCAGTTAACAATAATCTCTATGTTGTTGTTCAGGTTTCCGACCGTAGATCCCAGTGTTGAGAGGAGCAACATGTGCCCCTTCTGTCACACCGAACTTCTTCCCGTCCCTCCACTTTCTGACGGCAGTGATGACGAGGGTGAAACTTCCCCACCTAGGGTCAGTTCCCAAACGTTAGGGCCATGGTTTTTGGTTTTTTCTTTATGGTAGGGAGGTCGGCTCCTGACAGATTTGACCATCAGATCCTGGGATCTGTAGTTTGCCCCAGTACCCAATCCTACTATACCTTAGTACTTCGTGGGCATTCTGACTGTTTTACCCTCATGTTTGCTCATGGGCCACCTTTAAAGATTCCTTCTTAGCATAGGGCTATTCATTTGACCATTCTTTTGTGGATAAGTTTATGAAATCTATTTGGCCTCGGTTAATGTGTCCGTGACACACATCTAAATTCTTTAATTTCAAAATGTTTAATTCTATAAATCAAACCTGTCATATGTGTCCATTAGTATTAGTAATGATGGATAATCCGCAATAACTCATTGATCTTCAGACGGCAGAATCTCCCCCGTATCACATTAAGGACACAGAGAAAGGTACGAGCATTTAGTTCCAATTTATTTGATTTTGTTGCCATGGGAACGCTTCTCTTGGTCGCTATGGTGTAGTCACTGTAGCTCTCATGATATGAATTATTCTTCTTTGTGAATATGAACCAGGGTGATTTCAAGAGCAATTTTTTTATTTTATGATCAGTTATTGTAAATAGCACACGTTTAAGCATAAAAACCACGAAATTTGTATCAGATCAAGTTAGATAGCTCCAAAGCAAGAATCCATGAGAAAAGTTCGATAAAATAACACTACAATTCCAGGAGAAGCAGGGCCGATTAAGGGAGCTGGAGCAATGTCAGTTTTCTCAGTCGAGTCTCCTCCTCCTATTCTAGGACTCGGAGAGGATAATGAGGAGGACAAGCTTCCTAACGACGGGTATGTCTTGTATTTTAGTTTTTTAAGTTCAAATTTAGCGAGTATGGCTTGAGTTTAGTAAGCTGTAGAAATATATTTCATTTTTCGAAGTTAGCTGACATGAGCGTGAAGCGTCCGTTTCAATACTCAAAGTTTGGTTTGACTTTATTTCGAGGAATCCAGACAAACCCGATGTCAGTTTGTTAGTTTCTAGTTAAACCTAGTTTATCATGTTTTAGTTGTTTCAAGCGGGAATTTATGAAATCTACAAGCCCTTATTTGTTCTAGAACTAAAAAACGAAAATTTGCCTAATGAAAGTAAAAAATTTTCACAAGTCATATATCTGAATGCATGACGACGTCACGAAGACAGTTCCTTCCTCTTAATGACACATATGAGCGTGTTTGCAACTTCCGTTACTACACCTCACTGTTCCACATGGACATCCGTCAGCGTTGGTTCCCTTGCAGTCATCGTCGTCACTAGGGACGTACTCAGGATCTGTGTCTGGCTTGTCTGAGGAGGGGTTATGTCAGTTTCTTAAGTTCCAACGCTGGAGTCAAATATAAATAATCACAATTCGGACCACAGGTTTAATTTTTTGAATAACTCTCACCCTACTCTGTATAAGAAACTCACACAACGAAATTCCAACTTACTGGTCATTCTCCAGCTAGGTACCGATCCGTGGTTGTAGATCTGACAACCGTGGTGTCCTCTGGCGGTGTAGAAGTACCCGCTCATTCCCCAGGATCCCCAGGAGTTCTTTACAATCATTGCAGAGTGGGTGTAACTGAAATGTTGTCGTGTGTGACCGGAATATTTCACGGTACAGGAGGATTTTATGGAAAGACTTTCATTGGAAAGTAGCAAATTATTTCATCGCAAACGTGACACTACCTTGTAAAGTAAGTTAGGAATTTGTAATCTAACTGCCAATAAAAGGACAGATTACACTGCGACGTATTTAAACAAAGTAATTGGCTTACCCAACAGCTGTGACAGCATGGTTAGCCCATGATTTGCAGGTGTTATCGCTGATTATTCCCTCCTGGTACTTGAAAAACTCATCAGTAACCTCATAAGCGACAGACACAGCACCGGAATTCAGAGCCTGGATCATGCTGCTCTCTCCCTTGGATACAGAGTTAGATCCGGTGATGTAGGCAGCCTGGAAACCGTTGTGAACTCTGGAGTAGGAGCAAGCTCCGTCCTTGCCCTTGTAGGGGGCAGCTGCCAGGGTGGCAAGTCGGCCGGCCCTGGCGGAGTAGTCCCAAGCTTGGTGGTACCATCCTCCCTGACAACCGTCCCTCTCTCCCTCGTAGGTGCAGTCTAGGTACTCCTGCTCTGCGAACTGCTTCCTGGAATGTTCTGTGTTTCAGGTAATCTGCAAACCAATGGTTTTTTGCTGAAGTTTGATACCATTTCAATTATCTTTCGATATGCTATATTAACTCGAACAGTTGGCATCAAGTTTGGGTATCACAAATCATCATGACTAAGTATTTAATACTACTAGCGTGGACTAGAGTGGGCTAGTTTGAGCCTGCTTACAAACTTTTAAGGTGTCAATGTTATCACTTGAATGATAAGTTTAAACCTGCGGCCAGTCTTGATAGCGTAGTTGGTCTCGACAGCTCCAACAGCGGAGAAGGCCCAACAAGATCCGCAACCTCCCTGATCCTTAACTCCAGCAACCTTGCCCTTCTGTCTCCAGTCAAGACTGGATGCAGCGGGAGCGGAGGAGAGAAGAGGCAGCTCGTCAGCAGGGGATGCCAGGGAGATGTTAAGGCCAAGGTGCTGCTGTTTCTCGGCAACTGTCATGGCTGTGAACTGGTTGATTCCTGAGGAGGATGCAGGTGATTTGTCATGGCTGTGAACTGGTTGATTCCTGAGGAGGATGCAGGTGATTTGTCCGGCAGTTATGATGAATACTGGAAATCCTCAGCGTTTTATCTAATGATGATAGCTTATATAATTGAAGTTGAACCTGCGGCACTTATAACTTTCATATAAAATTATATCTAAGTTAAACAATAAATTGAAATTATCAGACTTTCACCTAAACCTACTGAGTTTTACCTGAAACCCACTCGTGCTCCTTGTTGAGTCGTACGATCTCCTTCAAGTCGTTCCTGAACAGTCTCATCCTCATGGGTCCCTCGGCGGGAGAGAAAGTCTTGCCGAACTTGACGTTGAACTCGGAGAAGAGGTTCCTCAGCTCACCAGGTGACTGGAGAACGTGCTCGTAGTCGACACAGGCGGCCAGGCCGGCGATAGTCAGGAAAATCAGTACCTTCATGTTGAGATGTTTGGTCGTTGTGATGAGCTGGTTGAGCAGGGCTGTGGTTTTATACTTCTCTTCCGGGGACGCTCTTCTCGCGGCAGGTGGGCCGGATCTTTTGTTTTTACCCTTATTTTGTTGCATTAGCACCTCTGAATCTAGTTACGTCTAGACTAATTCTCAAAAAGTTTCATGAGATTGAGTTTAATTGGATTGACACCATATTCGCCGATTTTTTTGACGCTGACGGTTTCATTCTTAATACATGAAAAGTTAATACATTAAAATTTAAAACAGCTGCACTGGCAGCATTTCTAAAAACGAGTTTCTATCAGCATCCCAATGATTAATGCGTTAAGGCAAATCGTTGTTGAATATTCAGTGTTCAAACAAATTTCAAAAATTAAAACAGGCAGCATTTGTAAAAACGGTTTTTATCAGCATCCCAGTAATTAAGGCAAATAGTTCAATAAGAACGGTAGTACTTTAATTCAACAAAGAGTCAGTAATAACGACAAGTAGCTATATGGCATTATCCCAAACTCATAGCTAGGCATCAGATAATTCTCCTGTTTTTAAAATCATGTCTTTGCGGACATTCTGGGGATAACAATCGATATCGATGTTCCTGGCTTTGTTATCTACCACTTGTCCTTCGGCGTCTCTGCGTCCTGAAAATCAAAGTTTCAGCGCTTGTTATAATTTACTGCAATGTTTTCGAGAGATTTTCCGTTTTCGAATTGCATCGCTTAAACTTTCCATAACGCTGCTCATGCTATAAACGTATCGGTTTCTATTTTGTTTTTAGAGGAATATTACGGTCAGGATATTTATGTAGTTAATGATGGAAAGATGAACCAAAAGAACCAAACTCACTATTTTGAGAACTACCAACAGTGTCAACGTTTGAAATAAACGATGTTAAGTGTTCAATCCGACCCCAGAGAAAAATTCGGAAACTTTTGACCGTAAAGCAGTATATGAAAACGTTCAACATAATGTTCAGCCGCTGCATGCCAATAGCTGCTCTGTACAAAAACGCCAGATCCTGCCGATTCTTGAAAAAACGCTGAGCTGTAAGAGCAACAGAGACAGGAAGATAGGACAGACAGAAGATTGTAGCAGTGAGAGCTACTGTGACTAATCCTTGCCATCGTAACTTGCCGTTTGTTCGGCGAGCTACTTTTCGGGCAAAGAGCAGGTGTCGAAAGAGAAGAATTGTAACGATTATTGTGGTTACCAAGGGGATTACAGAGAATATCACCAATAAAAAAGGGCGCAGAATTATCCACTTGTCAGAGGACATCATGACATAGTGGCAGTTGAACATTTCGCCCTCGTAGATAACATCGTCATGATCCACCAGTAGAAATGCGAAAGGAATGATCAAGCAGATAGTCCAAACAACAGCACAAATTTGGTTCCCCTCTTTTCTGGTCCAGGATCGTGTTCTTTGAGGAAACTTTACCAAGATGAATTTTATGACAGTCATCGAGGAAATGAAGAAGATACTGGCGGCTGAGCTATAGTAACCGATGTAAGCTCGGATGTAACACACAGTCGCTCCAAATACCCACCTATTATAAGCCAATGAAATGATTTGAGTCAACACCACATTCAGTGCTACCAAAACGTCACATATTGCGATATGCTCTATAAAAGCTACGATAACTGGGTTAAGTCTGAATGCGTTGTACTTCATTGAAGCTACAAGAATAGTTGTTGACCCCAGGAACGCGGAAATGAACACGAAACAAAACCAAGCTACGTAAGAAAGTCGTTCCGCGTCTTGTATTACTGTGTCGGTGTCGTCTAAGTTCATTTTACTTGACATTACTGTAAAGTTTCGTCCTGGGTTGAACTAGTATTGAGAGTCCTGAGAAAATGAAATTAGAATTAATGAATTTTTTCCCTCTCGTGCTTTTATGTACCTTCTGTGCAGAAAGCATAAATGAGGGTAAATATGCGGCTGCCGGAAAACTTCACCACAGGCTTGAAAAACTAGCGTGGGGACTTGATTCGGTACCCAATCAGTTACAGTTGTGTTAAAATTCAAATAAAAAGTCATGTGATCCATGAGTTGTAGTCAAGTTAAAAGGGGTCATTCATAAAATCGAGAACGCGTCCTTAAGCCACGAGTATCTCGTACTTAAATCAGGTAAGCCACGAAATTGGTATTCATAAAATAAGTTAGGCTTAACAATTGCGTACTTATCGAGCCATGACTCGTTGACTCCGAGCCATGACTCACTGGATTGAGTCGGTGGCCGACAACTAGAAACCTTGAAATCTGGGTACCCAGGGTGATCACATCACACAGCCCCATCAGTCCCACGGGGGTCGGATCACGCCGTATAGGACATACATTTATTGACTACAATGCCAGTTTGCAGCAAAAATGACAATTTTCCAAAAGATGAAGGTCACATTTACTGATTATTAACTCCCCATTGACTTTCAAAAACAACGGTCAATTGAGGCAGTGAAAGAGTATGAGCCCTACCTTGACGTCATGGTTAAGAGAGGTTATGAGAGACCTCACTTTAAAATTGACAAATTTTCCCCAAACCAATCAGGATTTAGTTGTATTGACGCAACAGTGTGGCAGTTATTACAGTTTCTAAAAGTCTGAAAATAGAATCCCATACCGAAGTTCGACACGCACGGAAGTTCGACAACGTCAACTAGTGGGCCACCTTTTAATTAAGTTGATATACTAATACTATCCTAAAGCTGGGCCACACGTTCGATTCTTAAGTGATTTTTACTTTCAGGCAGCTATTTGCAAAGAAAAGAAAAAATGTCCATACTTTTTGAAGCACTTATCTCAAGCAGAGACTGAGCCACCTTTGAAACAATCCTAAAAAATCCTCAACCTTTTCATTACGATCATATTATCCGACCTCTGTTTGTAATTAAAGCTAAAGGCGGACAAGCTTTTGCGTGCAAGCGTCAGAATGTAGGCTGGGGATGACACCTTGATCGTGCAGCTATTTTTTGGTCGACTCTGCTTGAATAATACCTTCCCTGCAATACAGCTGTCATCCAATCAATAGAACTGGGTTACACACATTTAATATGGGCTTAAGAGGGTCTATTAAACTGCGTGTAATCTTGTTTTTCGAGATCCTGGCTGAATCCAATTACTCAAATAAATCACATAACGGCATCACTAAACCTTTAGTCAATATCAGGTATGCTGCACCTCTATAAACGTTTTGCAGTGATGCTGCAACTCTAGTTGACTATATCAGGTCCTTTGCTAACGGTTTGTGAAATTTTGCCACCATTGACCAATGCGGCAATGGAGGATGTCTAACTGACCTGAGCGAGCCACCCAGCTAACGCATTTTTTGGTGACCGACAACTTCACCACATGATTGGCAGATCCCACACCCTTAACAGGGTAACCAATCAATTTGACAGGTCGCCGGATCTGGTGACCTTCTGAAACGACAACTTCACCACAAGATCAGGTGTCCAACTTCACCACAGACTCTGAATTGTAGATCGGAGATTATGTCCGTGTTTTTGTCCCGAATCAGTATTTCTAAACCCATATCAAACTGGATTTATATTAAGATAAGTAAAATTGGCCTCAAAAAGGCTTTTAAAATGGAAAATATTTTATCATATACTTACAGTTACTGTGAATAATAATAATATCCTCTTAGATAAAAACTTATAGTAATATAAGATGTAAACCCCGATATGGCTTAGATAACTTGAATACTTTAAATCGGCATCCAAATTTATGGTGAAATTATTGATCCAGGATCGCATTTGGTTTGATGATGGACCTGCACTATTAGGGTCCCATCAGCGGACCGCATTCTGAATCGGGATCACGTCAATGTTTGCATCCAAAAGCGTGGTCACGTCCTCCTAGGCAGGGTCAGATCGCGTATCGGACCTGCTTGTAGGCCTACAACAAGGCTCGAGTAACCCGGCTGCACGCTGGAGCTCAGATCATTTGGGGCACAGCATGCGACCAGCAACACGCTTGATAGCTATGGAACGATGTATATAAGGTGAAGGAATGGTCAGTTTGTTATCGCATCATGGTTCAGCAAATTAGTCGACAGTCAGTGTGGAACGAAGCTCCTCCTTAATATAGATGAACATCGCTATTCGCGACGAGCAGACAGGGAGACGCTGGTGACATCCCACTAGATATGTCAGAAGTACAGAAGTCAGAAGTGCTCCACGGCACTCTGCAGTCACCCTCCTTAAAGAAGATTTTACTTTACTCACCAACCAGAAACCACACTCTCAACTACCCGTAATTCATACAGTCCCTAAAGAGAAAGGCCGCTAACCAGCACCCATCAGCTTTCCAGAACATCCTTTCCGAAGCCCTCTCTGGATGCTCTTCTGACCTCAACGTGGAGTTGCCCAAACTGGAGTCCCTCGCCAGAGTCGTCCAACGTTCCCGTGCAGTTTCCTCTGGTCCCGCCAACCACTCAGAAGCCCCCCTTGCTGCTGAATTTGTGTCCAATTATCTTTAACTCAAGGGTCACATGATTTGTGGTGAAGTTATCGTTGTGGTGAAGTTGTCGTTTGAAAGTTAACAAGATCTATTGATTGGGTACCCAATCAACTGATCGATCCACCCTGTCAATCATGTGGTGAAGTTGTCCGGCAGCCGCATTTTTCCACCCAGCCGGCCGCGAATCGGCCTTAACAAGGCATAAGGTGGTTAGGAATCGGGAGATTTTGGTGGTATAGTAGGGTTAGCAGGATGGTGGTCGTCGTGTCCCACTCAATCATAGGAGTGATTTTTGCGAATTTTCCCATAGTAGTAGATGAAGCTTTATGAAGTTATCAGTTGTAACCAAATGCAACACAATATTGAAGGTTTTAGATGATAATGAAGGAATGTCAATGGATTACTGGCTGCACAGTGCATGCTTTACATAATTTAAAGTTCAATTCAGACATTTGGAAGAAATTCACTCGCATACCTACAACATATTGCGACACAGATGACAGATGAAATCGTCGACAAAACAAGGCAATAGCATTAGCAATCGAACTAATAACCAAGCGAAAGAGTTTAAGCACGCTCGATTTTCATTTTATAATGCACTGTGCACGTGCCATGTCAATTGTCAATTTTATATACACTGGGCGCGTTATCAATGCTCAGGCCTCAAATCTCTGGCCTCTTCAAGCCAGGGGCGAGTTTGTAAAGTGTAGTATTAATCTTCATCATTCTCAAATAAGATTTTAACAGCTCCAGCTCACAGCTGGGTGAAAATATATCGCCCGTCTGTCGGAAATAACGGGCGAAATTCTTGTTACCTTATAACGATGGCCTTATATCAGTCGCCCATAATGAGAGCTACCTGACGTTCCAGAGACTCCTACCTCAGCGAGGAGGTTTCTCTTAACACCTTTAATGGCTTTCCATGTGATTTTAGATCCCATTTTCAACGTTTGAAATAAAGATGATGTAAAGTTGAATGTGCGAATTACAAAATACAAGACGTACAGCTGTGTGTCGCTTTTTTTTTCGATCAAAATCGGCTGAAAATTATCGTACAAGCCTTCGTTTTTCAGTAACATTTTTGCTTTCCTGATAAACCGGTAGATGACATCATCTATTAAGCACGCTAACTAAGTATTAATATCGAAAATCATCTGCGCTGTTGATTATATTCCGCCACATTCCACAAAAGACTACAACACAATACCTATAGTTGAGAGGAAAAAGAGGTTACAGAATACACCTGAGAATGTGGGAAATTTTAAATTTTCAAGATTAGGGAGGGGGAGCCATGGTTGTTAAGCAATGGTTAAAATTGTTAAACTTTTGATTGCGTAACGTGTGAACAACCCCTAAAATCTAAATTCTCAAATGCTAAATCTTTGATTTAACAAGAATGTCTTTGATGAGAATTACTTTGACGTGAATGTCTCTGACGTGAATGTCCTATTTCATCACATTCTAACTTTTTCATACAATTCTTATTTGAAAACCAACGGGTGACAGCTTCTTTCAACTTTAAACCACGTTAGAAGGGATAACTGTGACTAACCACAACCATGTGTCAGTCCTAAGGTTAAAACACAGTTTACTACCAAAAATTTAAGGTTGAAAAACGAAAATTATGCGGTATGCAAAATCGTAATATCTTATACGGTTCATATATTTGTTCTTTGCGGTAGATTAATCTCAAAGCAGATGTCCGTAGCACTTAGTTTAGCCTGCCTTGCACTTAATTTTTAGTACTATCAGATTATGAGAATCGAACCAGTCTGATTTTTATGATTATTGTGCAATCAAGAATCTTCAAAACAAGAATGGTGATCAGGTTCGCCATTGTTCACTTGCAGTCCCGATAGGGCATTTACCGTTCAATTGAGCTTAATAAATTCATACTGCAATTAGTGAGTTTTGCCTCAATAATGCTATGAAATGAAAATGGTTATGTCTTGTTACGCAGAAATTTACGGAATATCTCAGTACAAGTAACCTGCAGAACTTTTTTGGAATATCTCTGTACAAGTAACCCGCCGAACTTTTCGGAAACTTAGAACACAACCAAGTAAGAATATTTGATAATTCATCGTACCAAAAAACATGTACAATATAGACAATCCAGTATCTTAGAAAAGCTAGGCTTCACTAAACACTAAAGTGCAGAGTGCTAATAAGAGAATGGCAGTAAACATACCAGTGTTTAACTAAATCTTAGACTTTTACTCATATTATGCCGTATTTGGTCCTGTTTTTTGGCGAATGTCCGTTATGTAATCATTTCATTTACCGACAGGGGGGATTAGAATCCCCATCGACGCCCATGCTGCTGATCTTGTTATCTACAGCTTGTTCAACTCTGCGTCCTGAAAATAAAAATTTTAGTGTTTTCTCATTCTCAGGACACTGTCATAAATGTTAGCTTAACTTTTATTATTATATCAGACCCAAGATATTTCGTTTTCAGCAAAATTTAGGACCTCTGGACTTAACGTCCAGTTTTTTTCTTGTAGAGTTTATTTCTTTTAATGAAGCAATAGAAATTAAAATCCTCTGATATATCTATGATAATTCTTTGAAAATAAAAAAACTCACGATTTTGAGTAGCAGCAGATGCATCGTTTGAAATAAACGGTGTAAAGTAATCAACTCGCCCAATAAGATAAGCTCGGAAGCTTTTGACCGTAAAGCAGTATATAAAAACGTTCGACATGACATTAAGTCGTTGCACCGCATTTGCTGTCCTGTACAGATACGACACATCCTGCCGATTCTTGAGAAAACGCTGAGCTGCAAGAGCAAAGGAGACAGGCAGGTAGGAAATACAGAAGATTGAAGCAGTGAGAGCTACTGTGACTAATCCTTGCCATCGTAACTTGCCGTTTGTTCGGCGAGATACTTTTCGGGCAAAGAGCAGGTGTCGAAAGAGAAGAATTGTAACGATTATTGTGGTTACCATGGGTATCACAGAGAATATCACCAGAAAAAAAGGGCGCAGAATTATCCACTTGTCAGAGGACAAGACATAGTGGCAGTTGAACGTCTTTCCATCGTAGATAACATCGTCATGATCCACCAGTAGAAATGCGAAAGGAATGATCAAGCAGATAGTCCAAACAACAGCACAAATTTGGTTCCCCTCTTTTCTGGTCCAGGATCGTGTTCTTTGAGGAAACTTTACCAAGATGAATTTTATGACAGTCATCGAGGAAATGAAGAAGATACTGGCGGCTGAGCTATAGTAACCGATGTAAGCTCGGATGTAACACACAGTCGCTCCAAATACCCACCTATTATTAGCTATTGAGATGATTTGAGTCAGGGCTCCATTCAGAGCTATCAAAACGTCACATATTGCGATATGCTCTATAAAAGCTACGATAACTTGGTTAAGTCTAAATGCGTTGTACTTGACTGATGCAACAAGGATGGTTGTTGAACCCATGAACGCAGATATGAAGACGAAAACAAGCCAAGCTACGAAGGAAAATCGCTCAGCGTCGGACATTATGGCGTCAGTGGCGTCAAAGATAGTTTGATTGGACATCAATGTGAAGCTTTGTCTTGGGTTGCTGATTGAACTGAGATTAGAACAGTTTGATTATTCATCAAAGAGTCAACTGTACTTACTTACTTTATGAAACTCGAATACAATTTTAATCATCGAAGTAAGCTTTTGAGTCAAATAGGTATTTTTCGAAAATTCTTTTCAGCAAAAAGATTAATAAGGACAGCCTAAACTCAAAACACTTTAATGCACGTTCAATCAGGAAAAATTTAAAAGTATTTCGGAAATTTAGAATGTTAGGTATTAATTTACCGCAGAGGGTGTTATATTCTTTACTGACACTAGCTGTTCTTTACCCTCTGAACCACGAAAGAAACTTTTAAAGTGACCTATTTTGAAGCTTTCAATATAGGTTACCCGAGGGTGATTTAGAAGATTCTGAAAAGCTAACATCAGTACGCGAGAAAGAATTGAAAGTCGAAGTAAGAATATCATGAATTGTGCAGTTCCGTTAAGAACATTTTGTCAAAGAAATTTTTGTAAAATGAAGATTAAGAGTTCACTTTTGACGACACATAAGTGAGGATGGACGAAAACTGAAATACAAGTACAAGCTTAAGTAAAAGTACTATCGGTCAACTGTATGTAACTAGGTTGTAGTTTGAGATAGCTTCTAAAGACATAATAACTATACACTTATTCCATACTATGTTCATCGCTGTTCTCGGGAAATTATGAAACTAACCACAAACAGGTTACCGAACGACTTATCGGAACGCAATTTCACTGGTTCCTTAGTCAATATCGGGTATACTGCACCTCTATAAACGTTTTGCAGTGATGCTGCAACTCTAGTTGACTATATCAGGTCCTCTGCTAACGGTTTGTGAAAGTTTGCCACCATTGACCAATGCAGGATGTCTAACTGACCTGAGCGAGCCACCCAGCTAACGCATTTACACTTTATAACAATTGCCGTAATTAGAGCTACCTGACGTTCCAGAGACTCCTACGTCCGTAAGGAGCTTTCTCTTAACACCTTTGAAAGCTTTCTATGTGATTTTAGATCCCATTTTCAAGGTTTGAAAATAAAGATGATGTAAAGTCAAATGAGCGAATTACAAAAATACAAGACGTTTAGCTGTGTGTCGCTTTTTTCGATCAAAATCGGCTGCAAATTATCGTACAAGCCTTCGTTTTTCACTTTTTCAGTAACATTTTTGCTTTCCTGATAAACAGGTGAATGACATCATCTATTAAGCACACTAACTATTGCAGGATGTATAACTGACCTGAGCGAGCCCCCAGTTAACGCATTTTACCGGCAAAAGGGTCATATAGTTTGGTGAGTGGGGCAATTGGCGCCATTGGCGCCAATGGATCCACTCAATGGATCAAATGGATGTTCCAATGGCGCCAATGGCGATGAGGTCAGTGGTGCCAATGGTGGTCCCAATCGCCATTGGCGCCAATGGTTGTGTTCCATTGGCGACAATGGCGATCGCCATTGGTGACCATTGGCGCCATTATAATGGATCCATTGGAACCACTCGATGGCGATACCTTTTTCACGATCACCACTCAGAGTGAATGGATCATTTGGAATTACAATGTCGACAATGGTACCAATGGCGATAATGGCGACAATGGTACCAATGATACCAACAATGACGACATTGGCGCCAATGGCGACAATGGTATCAA
>JH154184.1:562374-573571 GCA_000226015.1 Mnemiopsis leidyi | reverse complement strand
ACGCTGGTTCCTCACTCCCAGCTGCACGGGAGTTACAGTAACACCAATTGTCGCTTATTAACTATTCGATGACTCAAAATAAGGTTTAAATAAGCAAAAAGTTAATAAAAGGGTTAATTCAAATTACAATGTTTTATTTGTAAATAAGACGTCATAATCGTCTTGGAAATAAGCAGGGTTGCATATTGTAAAATGATTTCTGGAATGAATTCCAAGTGTTCCTTATCCGTGCTTTATCCGTGCTTTACCCGTGCGTTATGTGTCCGTAGGTGTTCCTTACCCGTGCGTTATGTGTCCGTGCCGTACCCGTGCGTTAAGTGTCCCTGCGTGCCTTACCCGTGCGTTACCCGTGCCGTACCCGTGCGTTATGTGTCCCTTAAGTATGCGTTACCTGTGCGGTATGTGTCCATTGACAAACCGTCAAATTGCCCAAAATTCTACAATAACTTCGAAAATCAGCTATTATATATTTTAGCTACTATATATTTCTGGTACTATATATCTAGCTACTATATATTCCAGGTACTATATATCTAGCTACTATATATTTAGCTACTATATATTCCAGGCTACTATATATCTAGCTACTATATATCTAGCTACTATATTTCTAGCTACTATATTTCTAGCTACTATATATCTAGCTACTATATATGATCTAGCTACTATATATCTAGCTACTATATATTCCAGGTACTATATATCTAGCTATTATATATATATCTAGCTACTATATATTCCAGGTACTACCGGAACGGTACTATATTCCTCACCCTCCTACCGGATGGTACCGGTACATGCTACTATCCCAGTGGAGCTCCAGCTATCGTTATATCTCTTGAGCAGCCCGGTTTGTTAGACTGTTTGTTGACAATATTTGTCATCACGAAATATAAGCTGTCCGAGATTTGTGGTTTTTTCATCGGGTCTCCTCTTTCAAATCAGGGTTATAATTAAGGTTTGCAAGTGTACTGGGTGGATAATTGTTTTGGCTGTGCTAAATTCAAGAGAGATAGAGATTCAAGGAGAAAGATTGATGGAACTAAAACATGATTTAACAGATTGAGATACTTAACTACCTAAATGAAATATAATATGGCTAAATCAAATATAATATGGCTTTATAATTAATCAATAAATATTTATAAAATTCTGATTACTTTTTATCACAAGATAACTTGTTCACCATTCGCTATTTCAGTGTACCTACATTTTCAATCTGTCTTCCAACACTTCATCCCTCTTTGAGCCTCACAACTTGTTTTCACCAAGTCACGTGACGTTTGTCCAGGTATATACTGCTACTACGTGCTTAGCGACAGTGACACGAACGCACAGCTCCTAGCAGTCTGCTCTCAACTTGGCAGGATCGCTGTATTCTATCCCAGCGGCCTGGTTTGTCTTTTAGTAGATTTGTTTAATTCCTTGACATTCAAACTTTGTTATTTAGAGTTTAGTTTTAGAGTTTTTAGCTGCTGTTTTGCAGATTCGTTTTATTCCTTGACATTCGAACTTTGTCATTTAGAGTTATAGAGTTTTTGAGCTGCTGTTATTCAAAATGATTTAGATGGTATCAGGTTCGAAATATCAATGATAGCAGTAAAACTGTAAAATTTGAGAAGTATAATTTAGTAAAAGCTGATAGGGCCAAATAGCAGTAGTATGTTAGGGTATTTGGTTCTAATGTGTATAATCATTATCTTCAGATACATTATCAATGTTCGCCGATCGAAGGTAACCTCTTTAACAAGGAAGAAGTGCGTACAAAACATTGGGAATGGGACGCGTTCTCGCCGCACGTGCACGCGCCTCCCTTCCAGCCTGTCTACTTCCAGGTAGAATTAGTGGAGGTCTAAGTCTTCATATCACTGTAAAGAAAATAAAATGATAAAACTGAAAAGCTACAGTTCTTTTTACATGTTCTTTAATTGAGTTTGCCACGTTATTCATCATATAAGTAATTATTCTTTTTATTTCCAGATTTCACCGTTCTTCTCGTTAAGATGTGTTAGCCTGGAACAGCAGACATTAGTGTTCAATTACAAGAGATACACTTTCAAGTGCAGTGTCGGCTCTAGGACTAGGGTTTGTAATGTTCCTCAATAGAATTATCTAGAAGAACAAAAAGGGTCTAATTTTGTTTACAAATCGATCTGGTAGTTGTTACTGCAAATAAAGTTTTTAATTACTAATAACTTTATCTTTTATTCTTGCAGAAACTTCGAGCAAAACCATTGGAGCAACAGCAGCTTCTTCAATATAACAAAGATCTTATTGAAACTAGAAATCAAATCAAGTAGGTTCTTGTATAAGTAAAGTTGTTGAATTATGGGCATTTATGTTCATATCATGAAAGAAAATTTGGTTGGTTTTGGTTGAAAATATAATTTTTTCAGCGACAACTTGAGAGTCCTTAACAACTGCATAAATTCTGCTCATCATTTAACCCAAAGTAAGTTTGTATCCCATTGTTCTCGTATATCAATTATCTTATTATTTAATGCCGTTTGCACTTTGCATGTTATTTGTTTCTTTTAATTCACCAATAGCTTAATTGTTAAGCAGTGGTATAAAACAATGGACTACTTTATGATTCAGTTGAACAGTGAATACTTGAACAGTGCAGCCTAGCTTCTTTGCTTATTGAAAATAAAAAATTTATTTTGCAGCATGGGGCCATTTGGGAGTGTCCTTCGCACTTTTTCAAAAAGGGTCTACAGAGGCTATATGTGCGCACGCGCGAATTAAATTTTGCAACACTAAATTTTCAATGTCTGCTCTTAGTACGACATAATTTATGTCACGTACGGATCTGTTGACAGTTAATAAGTAACAATTGATTACCATTATTTTCAGGAGAAGTCCATCTTAAAAGTTTGGACCCCGAGATCAGAAGCAGAACGTCACCAAGAAAATCTGTAGACAGTACGCGAGTAACTCTGGCGGTATGAAGAAGATCACTGCGCACGTGCTCACGCGCCGCGCCCATCACTATAATCGACATCATGTCCATTGTCCGTTTAGTTCTGCCGACTTCACAAAGTTCAGCTTTTGTTTCGTGGTTCTTCTTGAAACTAGTGTCCTGAATCTAGTAAAAACTTTGTCCTTTGATTTGTTGTTTGAAGGGCGATGATTACGGTCTTAATCTTAGTAGTAAGGATAGCGTTCATCATGATAGGAGTTTAAATTCATTTTTTAATTGTTCAAGTTTATTTGAATTCCCAATTATCTGTTTGGCGATAAACTATCAAAATTTAAGCCAGTCGGTATCTAAGTAGATGCTCCAAATAGTTGAACTGCCTGTTTGTATAATGCTTTATGGATGAATATGTACAGCAAAGTTGAAAGTTGTGAAAATATAACGTGTAAATACTTTCTGTCAAATCAGCAATACATTAGCAATTTATTAGAAGAATTCTATTGTTATTCATCAGAGATTTGATACACACATTTTTTAAAATGTTTGTTTTACGCTGTTTAATAAAAGATAAAGATTGGTTTGAGGAAGTATAACAGTATGCAGACATTATGGCACAAATTTAGCAAGCAGGATGGTGCTTATCAAAGTACAAAGTGACAACTTGATAAGTGTACTGATTTGCTTTGCTTTTGTACAGCAGTTTATCTGTTTCCTGTCAGACAATCTCAGCGAATCATATTCCATGGAAATTTAGCAAGCACGATGGCGCTTACCTAAAGTGCAAAGTGACAACTTGATAACAAAGTGCAAAGTGATAACTTGATAAGTTTCTTGATTCGTTATGCTTTTGTACAGCAGTTTATCTGTTTCCTGTCAGACAATCTCAGCGAATCATATTCCACGGTATAAATTGATGCCAATTTAGGAACACAATTTAGGAACACGGATTTGGCAATTTGATAAGTTTGAGGTTATCATGACTTTGAGCGTCGAATGATAGATTCACTCAGACATCTGAATTCTTATGGTTTGATCTGGCTTTGATAACAAGCATCCTGAGCGAACCACATAAAGTCACATTTCATTAAGATTCATATAAGAATAAGAGATCACGATAGTTGCAATTTATATGATACGTCAACCGAAATAGATCGATTTTTACCTTTGAACGATCGATTCTGTCAGTGTCCTGACATCTGATGCGTGATACCTTTAGTTTATCTCGTCAAACTACTCATAGACCACAGTCTCAGTGTCAGTTGTCACAAGAGCTGCAGTCTGAAATATGTGTAGCTAAATACCGGCTCTTCGTGGTAGCGATGTTGTTACCATGACGCCCATATCGGTATATCACGTGACGTCAACATGTAAGCAATACCACGTGGTTGCCAAGGGATATCGCGTGACACAAATTGGAGGTTCGATGCTTGTCAGGTAGCATGTAGCCATTACAAATATGCATGTTAACCCGCTTAACCACTCATTACGCGGCCCACTGGCGGGTCATCTCGTAGTTCAAGAATCTGTATTTCCTAGGATTCACACAGATAGCTCTTGCCCCGCCTGTGTTTGTCACAGTTACGTTGTATAAAAGTTTTAACTTTTGTTTTTGTAATTATCTCGATTTGGGCAGCTGGCCAGGTGTTAACAAGCATTTGGAGCACATCTAATTGCATAAATCTTTTGAAGTATTCTGGATGACAATATGATAAGGAATAGAATTTTCTCAGCGAAGCCTCCTTGTTTGTGACTTGCGGGCTCTTCATCACGGAAAATTAAACGTATGCTTCATATAATTAAGCTCGTAACTAACTAGCTACAAAAGTTGATAAACCTGACGAAACGTGGTGAAAACTTCACCACGACAAAACAATGTTTTTATGTATCTCGGTTATCACATAGTTCTCTCATCATCACCACTCAGCGGGCGCTATCATTGTCTTATGTACGACATACACTGCTCGAAGGAGATATCCCTCTCTCCTGCTCTAGACTGTAGATTCGCTAGGACCTGTATCTACTTGTCCTTCAAGGGACTGAACATGAGACAGAAACTTTCTGTAAAGGAAAAGTGTCGGAGGGTTAGTTGTAACCGACTGACTAGTTTTACTCCGACTTTTGATCATGTTTGTTTTCAAATTCAATGATATGATTGTCAATCTCAATTGTTGATTGTGTTAAGGGGAATTAATGCTAGTTTCCTCTTTACGCCCTTTAAATTGCAATTAATTTGCACTTAGTAAAATTAACCCCACAGTTGTAGTTAATCTGTCGCAGGTACAAGACGAAGTTACAAAGCTCATGTCAAAGAACACATATGTTCCTGACATCCCAGCTGTTCTTTATAAACAGGCTAGTTCTAAATACATCACATTCCCAAACCCCTTCCCGCCTAGAATCCTAGAAATACTGAAGTCTATATCAGTATATATCAGTGTCTATATTAGTGTAGTTCATGTAGTTTAGTTGGTAGTTTAGCTGGAGCTAGTTTATAAAGTAGGAGCAAATATCGGACCAAGAATAAATGAAAATTTGACAGAAACTCCAATTTATCCAGGTCTGCCAGGACTTAGACTCTCTGAAGAGCTCCGAAGAGCACAGTTTTCAGAAGATATGTGAGGTGTTTTCTCCGCCCGCCTGGCTGAAACTCCCAAACACTGAGCGTGCCGCTCACCAGCTCCTTTCTAGGTTGGTTTGTTGAGATTCAGATTTTAGAGAACTTCCGACTTAACGGTGCATTTGAAGTTGACTATTTAAAGTTCGGCCCATTTTAATCGGCTTCAGCGTGGAATTCAATCTTGGGATGATCAATGTGGTACTGAACTGTTATTTTTAGTAAGATTTTCCACTCTTCAGACCATGCTATGCATGTGTTCAACACAATGTGTCGGTTTACAAAATGTTTGAATTTTCTGAAAGTGGAACAAAAGAAAACACTACTTTAAGTTCATCTTCTAACAACGAACGATTTCTCAAGACGAGGACTTCGCCTAACGCAAATGTAAGTTCAAATTTTAAGTACCAATTTCTAATATTTAGTACAAATTTCTAATATTTAGTTCAAATTGCTAATATTTAGTTCAAATTTCTAATATTTAGTTCAAATTTCTAATATTCACTTTTCTTTTTTACTTTTAATTACCATTATATTACTCTTTCTTAAGTTCACTGAACTTGTTATCGAAATATTCATGTAGATAATTCCAATTAGCCAACATTATTTGTAAACAATAGTTTCATCACCACAGAAGTATTTTATCAGGATGACCTGATGTCGCAGCTCAGAGAACTTATCAAACCATCACTTGAAACTGCATCTACTTCCCCTCTCGCTTCACAAGTCTTATCTGTGAGCACTTTGGAGAATTGAAGACCTTTAATTTTTCTCTCATCTAGTTGCAGTACTGATACACATTTTATCCTAAATAACTTATACAAGATGTGTATTAAGATAATGAAATAATGAATATTGAATAATGATTAATAATGTATACAACATAATGCCTACAACATAGTGTATGCGTCCCAAACAAACTCCACGTTCAGTCGGCTGAGGAAACCCCGGAGAAGATATGCTTGGAGGAAGCGAGTCTCCTGGCCGCCTTGACCGCCCTGCCATCCACCACGCTCGATAGAATGATCAACATGTTATCTAGACCTCCGTCCAAACAGGAGTAAGTCATGTTTGTTTCATTACTTACTCTTTCATTACTTACTCTTACGCTTTTTCGCACATTGTGACTATGTATCATTACAATAAAAATAGAATTGTTTATAATTGTTTTTTGAAGTATTAGGATTAGATATCGTAAACTATTAGGTATTTTTATTGTGATTTCTACTAAACTGGTCAAATTCGCGTGAGTTTCAATCGTCAAACCTGTTTCAGAACGGCAGAAGAAGAAACTGTGGTTTGTCGAACATCTGCTCAATCTCTATATCACCATACATCTCAATCAATCCCAATAAACCACCCCAACAACCGATCTTCCGAAAATCAGGAGTCTTCTCACAGTGGCTATATCCCTAGAACGACTTATACGTCCACCAGACCCCGTAGTTTGGTTCGCACGACTCAGAGTGATCCTTGCCCGGCGTGTTGTAACTCAGGAGAACTACGATTTCAACATACATGTAGTACTTCTACACAATCTCCTGCTCCTACACCTAACTATCTCTCGAATTTCACATCCAGCCCAACCTGCTCGGTTCAAACAAGACCTAGAATCACGCTTTCTTCTGAGATCCAGACTTCAACAGCACCTTCACATCAAGCTGGCCTGGTCCAAGTATCTGCCTGCCTGAAGTCTCCTCCTGCTATTACCTCTCCACAAATCGTCCCTACTTGTCTTAAAGTGAAGTCTAACGGCAGTCAACCTCGCTTGAAACTTTTGGATTTGAGCGATGTCCCCGAAAATGGACTTTGGATCGTAAAGACCAGTAAATCTCTCTTTGAATTGTCTGTAGGATCCGTGATAAATACTTCAACAATAGGTTCGTAGTAAATAACCTTCTTTCTAAATCATTTTAACATTGATGCATGTTGGATTGAGCAAGTATTTGTAGTAAGTAAGTACAAATTTGGTCCTGATTGGAGAGACAAATAAAACAGCCAACATTCGCCATGTTAACAATACTCTCCCTCAGCTGAACGAAATGAGGCCCCCTCAAGAGATCACGTTTCCAAGTTGGCTCAAATCCTGGGTTAGGAGAATTTCTTTCTGAATTTGAATAACAAACCCCCGTTGACTCTTATAAATCAAGCTTTTATAGCTTTCAAGTGTTTCCTTATATCTGTTAATAAAGAATATAACTCTTTTTTAGGTTTAGAAACGCGATTGGTTGAACATCAAAAGATTCTGTCCGGGTTCAGAATGTTTAAAGATTCCACGAATTTTGACTTGAACTTCGCCTCTCAGATTGCTAAGGTAAATATTTTAATTTCAATTTGCGTCCAATAAAGAACTACTTACAATTAGTTTTTGAGATCATGTCTGACCAAGTGATTGTCCATGTGGCTCTGGAGCTAGTTCCATCTCAGACACGCGTATGATTGATAGCTTTGCGATCATATTTTATGTTGCCAGGTAACGATACATCAGCTGATGGAAGGAGGCTGTTCCGACCAGAAACTTTCTGCTTTGTGCCGGGTTATCTCGGATATCATCATGCAGGCGTTCAACCTTCACAGGTGAATATAATCTTTGTTTTTCGCTTGAAATTCTGTACTTCATCAGATATTTATTAAAATCCAGGACTTATCGACCTTAAGAGAACGACACCTGACACGTAAACTTTCAGGGACACTCCCCCAATGACAGTGGCAAAGATTATAATGATACAAGGCAGTCCACTTCACCACGTCGAGACGCCACACTTCACACCCTTTAGCTCTGCAGCATCTTATAGCTCTGCAGCATCTTACAGCTCTGCAGCATCTTACAGCTCTGCAGCATCTTATAGCTCTGCTGCATCTTATAGCTCTGCAGCATCTTATAGCTCTGCAGCATCTTACAGTTCTGCAGCATCCTACAGCACTCCATCTACCTCTGGCAGTTGTACCTTCTCTGGTAGTGCTACTTCGGGGAGCCGTGCCACCAGGACAGCTTCTGGAGGAAGTTGTGTGCAGACTCCTGGAGAGACTGTTAATAGTTCTAGGAAACGTCGTAAAGTCCATTCAGGTATGATTTCTCAAATTGTTCTGATTTTCCGACGTTTTTTCGGCGGGCCTTCTGTTCCGTAATTTAGCATCATAACCTTGACGTCCACATGTTTTAGGAGCATGTGTTTCGCGATAACAATAGGCTAATCTGGATTTCATTGGTCAGTCACTGTCGTTTTAAGGACATATTCAGACTCCTACCCAAGATTGCTAATGTATATCGACTAAGTCAACAAACAACAGTTTACAGTAACATTACTGCATCTTATTCACTATCCAGGAACCTCTGGAAGAAGTCCCAAACATAGGACCTCTACCTCGTCCTCTGGAAGAAATTCCACAAATAGTTCGGACTCCAAAAATGTGATGACAAGACTTGTCAGACGGCTCTCTCAGAGCACTTTTGATCTTCTGAAAACTGAAGAAAATCTTTCCTACAATCAGGTGCGGTACTTCCTAACAGTTTTCGGCTCAATCTTCACCTAGTTTGTTTATTCTATTCTATTTTCGTTAATGCGAGTGGGGAGCATAACGTACTTGTAGCGTCAGTGATTTCCACTTTATGCTGCGATGTTTTTATGTAAGTACTTTCATGAAACTATTATAGTAAAACTTGGTTTACAATTTTATATGTACTATCATGCAGGTAGCTAATTTGGCAAGTTCTTTAACGAACAATTTGGTCGGTGGCAAGTTAGTGTCCACGCTTGGGAGTAACAAGTCAGGTAAAATTGCCATTATAGCAGTCAACGTGTACTATGGCTGCCGCCAAACTAACTTGTTTTTGTTAAAAAGCAGATATTTTATGTCAATGCGTTGCGATTACAATTACATTTTTAGTTTTTTGCCGCATAAGATAATAACTCCGAAACAGATACCCCTCAGATGATATACCAGCAATAATTGAGAATAAAGCTGAAGAAGCTAATCCAAGTCTTACCAACATATCTATGACTTCCAGTAATGCTTAAGTTCCATTTTCGCTTTTTCGAAATTCATTACAACATAGACTTTAAAAACAAATGAATACGCAAGTTCATAATTATTCCGTTACGGTTGAGACATCCAACTATCAAGATAAATATCAATTTCAGTTGATAGTCAGGAAATAGAAAAGTATCTAGACAATCTGATGGGTTCAGTTGAAACAGACGAAGCCTTGGTTAGAACCATTGAACGATCTGACATGTATATTAGAGCTTGTAGGCTTGGACAAGAGACAGGTAAATTTCCTTAACTTAACTGACTATGTACTTAGTCTTGATTTGTGACGTTGATAATTTATTCATGTACGATTCAGTTCTTAATTCTTGATTCATCTTTTTCTTTCCTAGGAAATTTATACAGGCGAGTAGAGTTACTAATGAACTCTGTCCTTGTTTCTGACTCAATTTTATTGACAGCTGCACTATTGGCTACTTTCGGCTACCTGTCCACTCAAAAATACTGTAAGGTTGGTGCAGTTCTGACGGTTTCGAAAATAACAGTTGTTAAGTATTTCAAGAACAATCAATAGAAAATTTGTTGGAACTTGCCTCAAGATGTGGTCCATTTTCAAAACAATCATTCGAAACATAGTGTTTAACTTGTTCAGGAAACAGAACCTATAGGCCTGCATTTTTGCTGCTTCAGCACAAGGCAAACTATCACCTTGATGTAAATTTCAGGATGCACCCAGTCCAGAATCAATAGTTCCCGTGATAACATCTAACTCAAATAACAGAAAGTTCTTGTCTGGTCTTGTAGCTTCATGTACACTCTCTGGACACACCGTTTATTTCAAGGTAACATTCTGTTTATTCTATTAATTGTACTATTCACAAGCGTTTATTCAAGTTTCTGCGAGTTGACTGACTAAGCTGTATACTTATATACTATAATAGACTATAGTATAGACTATAGTATAGTATAGACTGTATAGTGGAGTCATTGTAAAATCATTTTCACAACTTCTCCTTAAATTAAATTCTCAGCCTTATCATTTGACCTCTCCAGGCGAAGAACGGGGGTGATCCAGAAGTAATCCTCGAGAGTATTAACGAAATGAACAGTTATCTCTCACAACCAAACGGAGCTGTTACACCTCATTCCCTTCCAAAATCAGGAAAAATTAGATCTAATGACTCCGTTAATGATTCTGTCCTCACTCAGCCTGTCAGGAAGGAACCTGTATTTCATAGAGACATGAGTAAGAAGGGTGCAAGGACACTCCATCCAATTCAATTCATCTCAAAAGAGGACGATGATATGGCGGTAGCAGAGCGACTTCATTTTCTAGTAACTGAGGTGGTTAAAGCCACTGAAGCAGATTTTACCTGAATTTGAAATCTTGGACTTGGAGTTATTGAGCGTGAATTTTCAAGCTGATATTGATAATGGGTTGAATTAACTGTGGTAGAAATATGAGTTGGACCAAATTTTTAATGCCATCATATTCATAGTAACGGCAGTTACAAGTGGGACTGGGATTTGATTTATTCGTAATAATATTAATAATAATAATATTGATTCAGATTGTACTTGAAATTGTACGCATTTTTATAATCTTCCGACTTTCATTTCTATCTTATTTTTATTCTTGCTACACGTTGCCTAGCCCTGCTGCTCAATAGCCA
>JH154184.1:542196-552716 GCA_000226015.1 Mnemiopsis leidyi | reverse complement strand
CGTACGTACGTACGTACGTACTACACACACACACACACACACACACACACACACACACACACACACACACACACACACACACACACACACACACACACACACACACACACACACACACACACACACACACACACACACACACACACACACACACACACACACGACACACACACACACACACACACACACTACACACACACACACACACACACACACACACACACACACACACACACACACACACACACACACACACACAGTTATAGTTCTCTATAGACTTACTGTGTACATACCACCTAGGTGGACCAGGTGAGTAGGGGGACACTTAATTCCGCTATATCTTTTTAGTTAACGTTTGTCGTCTTTGTGTCTGTGAGAAGTTAGAAAGTTTCTGTCATGGTTTCGTAACACAGACAAACTGTTCAGGGTACGTGATCGATACGTTTTTTCTATTTATCGTATGATAGTTACTTCTTGTACTTACTGTACATTTTTAGTGTGTTGATGCGTGTTACTGATTTGTCTGCGTTTTGTGTGATTTCTCATACTTACACGCCCTCATTATTGTAAGAGCGTGTACTTAGACATAGTTATTTGTATGTTAGTGTATGATTGATTGGTTGTCTGCGTTATGCGCCAAATACACTTATTAATGTGTTGTCTTGGTCTTGTAGGTAGAGAGGGGATTGCATGAAGCAATTTTAGATATGAGGAAGTGACTATCACGGAATGATATTGATCAACGTAGCTTGCCGTCTCCTAAAGTTTTGACAGTTCATCATTTGCCGTTACAGACTATATCACATATAGGTAGCCAAGCGTCACAGAGGGATAGTTTTCCTGCACGTGCACCGAACTATAACGTATATGGTTAAACAAACTATCTAAAGAATTGATGTAATCACACATGATCAAGCAGATGACAACTAATCATCAGTCGCCTTATAATCATGTCAGTTTATCAAAAATGTCCTCTTTTATGGCAGTAAAACTTACAAGTCTCCCCTGGCCTATATAATTATTGCCTCCAGCTATCACTCAAGGCAATCTGCGAGCGAAATTAGGACTGGCAAGGTGTTTCTCTCTAGAAACTGCGTTTGTCAGATTTGTTGGCACGCGACGCGACAAAAACCTGCCTATAAAGCTATAAGTAGCAAAATCAGATGTTTGCCCTAAAAGAAAGTTTAATGGCAACCTGGCTGCTCAATCTGTTCCTTTAACCTCTTGTCTTGGTAACTTTGTACTTCTGTTCCTTTACTGCTCTGTGTGTTTGTGATATTTGTTGTTTTATCCGGAAGATAAAACCGATGTAAAACTTAGCCGTGTTTTGGCACTGTTTGTACCTACGTCCTCCTATGTCTTACCTTCTCGGATATTTTGTGAGTATGTTATTGACAAACAGGCTTAAAACATGACACAGTGTGTAACTCTACACACAAATGTGTAACTCTACACACAAATGTGTAACTCTACACACAAATGTGTAACTCTACACACAAATGTATAACTCTACACACAAATGTATAACACTACACACAAATGTGTAACTCTACACAAATGTGTAACACTACACACAAAATGTGTAACACTACACACAAGATGTGTAACTCTACACACAGATGTGTAACACTACACACTTTCCCCCGCAGAAAGGTGTAGACGGGTACGACAGTGGCCTGGGATCCTCCCCTCACAACCCACTGTCCGTTCCGGGCTCCCACTCGCCGCCCCAGTCCCTCCCTCTGAACGTCAACATCAAGCCTAAAACTAGACGCAGAAAACGTGGCTCCAGCACCACCGCCAGCGGATTTGATGGTTTGTCCGCTAATCATCCGCTATTTTAGTTCAAAACCTCTAACCGAAAATTTGAACTTTTCAAGTGCTAGGTTGATAAGAAAATCCCTTTATTTGTTATTACAAATACCAAACTTAATTTGAGAACTTTGCAGATCATTTTGAGAGGACGGGGCGGATTTTAGGCGAGGGAGCTTTCTCTCGTGTTGAAGTGTGTAAAGATAGGAAAACTCACAAGGAATATGCTGTCAAGGTTGGTTTAGATATGTTTAATTGACTTTTGCTAAGTAAGCTCCTTAGTTATCAGCTTAGGTAACTGCTTCGTGTCTGAACTTATGACTGCAGACTGAGATAGATTTGGAATCCGCTACTACAAGAAGGCGTGAGCAAATGTTTACCGGAGGGTATTTAGGAAATTAATGCATTAAACTACAGTTTGTAAGTTAAGTCTAGTCAAAGTGAGAACTTCGGCACTCTCAATATATAACCACTGTCATCTTAGTTACTTTTTCTAGGTCTTCTTTCTGAACGTCAAACTTAATCTTAAATTCTTAGATAAATTTTGGGCTTTGGCATGGCACGTACAATAAACTCGAACTCTTGACATGAATCTCGCTGGCCATCCCTCTGTAGTCGGTAGCTCTCGTATGCTGTTTTGACTACCCATGAAGTGTTTGGAATCTGAAGTATTCAATTGCAAACATGCCCATTTTAGAACCCTCTAGTGATGATCTAATTCTATGTGGAATTCGATATGTATTTTGTCCTTATCCGTTACCGCTTCAGTATGGCAAATTCAAAACACCATAACTCACTCTGATTGGATGCAAATTTAAAGTTCATGCAATCGCTTTGATAAGTGGCTGGTCAGTCATACAATAATGCGATAATGTAACGATACTGAGTAATTGTTATGATGATCTCACGCGGTTTATCTTGCCCGGGCCAGACTTTGTAACTGTCTACCTTCAAATACAGTCACGTCTTCCCCTCAAGATTACTAATTTTAGTAATGATAATAAAGATAATAATAAAGCCTGCTGCCTGCATGAACTACAGTATTACAATACCCAATATCTCCCAGATAATACAGAAGGAGAACTGGTACACAAGAACGAGGGTTCTCCAGGAAGTGGAGATACTGTACCGAGGACGAGGCCACCCCAACATCATCCAGCTCGAGCAGTATTTCGAGGGAGACAGCCAGTTAGTAAACGCTTGTTTTATCATTTATATCAGAATATTCCTGACAATCCCATCACCACTGTCGTTACTAAACACGTGATCACTATCTTCATTTCCAGTCATGAACCCCTGCCTCTCCAGCCTCCACCCTTGTCTTAACTCTCTCAATCCTCAGGTTCTTCCTGGTATTCGAGATGATGCGAGGAGGAGCCCTGATAAACCACATTGAATCTCACAAGATGTTTACGGAAAGAGAAGCTGCTATAGTTGTACAATGTGTCACGTCTGCCCTCAAACATCTCCACGCTCAAGGTTCGTTTCTTATCTTATTTCTTGTCGAGGGCAATAGTTGATGACAGATTCTAGTTATGTACTTATGGATGTCTACTGAGTGACATGATCTTCTGGCATTGTGTCGGAGTGTCCATCATCGCTATTTTGCCTGTTGAGTCGTAGTTCCGAGTTCGTACTTCGTAGTTGGATGTGACTTAATTAAATACTTCTCCACGATTGAAGAGTGGTTTGTTTATCCAGAGTTGACGGTTACTGATGAAGTCATGCATGTCGAAACTCGAAAAGCTGCAAGTTTTGCGCATGCTTCTCAGAAACCCTCTGGGAAATAGTCAATTACGTAGTTTTCTGATGCGTGGCATACTTAGAGAGCACGCGCGAGTTAGTTAGCGTTGTGCATCACAAAATTTGTTATCGGTTTATTTTGCTGCGCGCGGCGATCGTTTGGTCGTGCGCGCTTTGAACTGTCTAGAAAAACATGGTTAACTGTTCTGGAATGCACCGGAAAGCTGTCAGGTTGAAGTCCCGAGAGAATTGAGAGTTTTCTTATTCCCGGTTGGTGACTTAATTGCTGCAAAATACCCGAGTTGGTTTGTAAGGAAGGCAGCGATATGAAAGTACTCCACGAATTAACCAATAATGATCTCTTAATTTCTAGGCATAGCTCACCGAGACCTGAAGTTTGAAAACATCTTGTGTGGGGACAACTTTACCGATGTCAAGATATGCGACTTCGATCTTGGCGGACAAAAATTGGACTGCCCGTACTTGTCCACCCCTCTGATGGATTCCCCAGTTGGCAGTGCTGAGTTTATGGCTCCTGAGGTAATTCCATGCAACTTTATCCGAAGACGTCAAGAATTTTCTCGCCAAATCCGGCATCTGCGATCACTTTTTTTGACTCTTGGCACATGGGTTTGCCTCTTGGCATGCGACGTAAGCACGGAATTTTTCCAATTTCTAGAATATTCTACAAACACTAACATACAAAACATTGAACGTATCAGCAAGATCCCTTCATTACGTTTCCCTGCCAGGTCGTGTCTCTGTTTGAAGGACACCGGACTACTTACGACAAGTCATGTGACATGTGGTCTCTTGGTGTCCTCATCTACATCATGATCTACGGCAAGCCTCCCTTCACTGGTCGTTGTGGTCTGAACTGCGGGTGGGACATTGGAGAGGAATGTCGAGAATGCCAAGATTCTCTCTTCCGTAACATCACAACCTCAAAGCTCCATTTCGACGAGAATATCACTGTTAGTGATAGTGTACGGGACCTTATCTCAAGATTACTGCAGAAAAATGCGCAGTGCAGGTACTATTCTTCTTTCTTTAAATTTGTCCTTGTTTGAAGATTTTAAATTGGGAATCGATAACTTTTTCAAGGAAGTTGTTGCCAATAAGAATGTACCTAGAAAAAACATGTCCACCTTTAGTCCAACCCTATACTCTTTCAGGCTGACTGCCCCTGAAGTCTTGGAACACGAGTGGGTTAAGAGCGGCGGAAATGACAACCGTCTCTTCACACCACAACAATTGAAACGAAACAAGAGCAGTGCTATTAACCTCCACTCTTTCTCCTCCCTGGCTAACGAGCACGTCCGGAGGATCAACTCCAACCAAAGTCTGACCAGTTCTCAGGTGTCCTCAGATCCGGACGTAGACCCCCTCGACCGGGCTCTCCAGAATATCGACCTGGACATGGGAGGTTTGTTCTTTTAGCTTGGCGCTTCTTCGTGTGTCTATATGAACAAACTTTTCTCAGATCATGTTTCTACTTATTTTTCTCGTTTATCTCACTCTAAACTCTGACCGTACAATTGCTTCAGAAAGTTGGTATGACGAGGAAGATGACGACATTTTCTCCGACCCTGACCATACCCTCTCCGAGTTCTACTCTCCTGCCTCCCAGCCTTACTGCAGTCCCCCTGCTGAGCCTTCCCCTCCCACTCCAACAGATTTTAACGATTGCACCCCAGTCCAGACCAGATTTGTCTTCCCTGTTGAGCAGCCCTCCGACAAAGTTAGTTTTTATATCTCTAGTGACGACGAAAGTTGAGAGAATGAAGGACTTTCTGGAGCAGACTCTAAACTTCAGATTTTGTTCTTTTGGTTGCGGTCGCTGACGTAGAATATTGAGTTTTGGGGCTGACGAAAACAGACTGTTGATATTTATTCCGAATAGGCTTCAATTTTTAAGTTGATATCTCGTATCCTATGCTCTCAAGTATAGCTGATTAGTAAGTTTCGTTCAGGAACGCTTTGTTATGTTTTGATATTGCTATTAATGGGACAATACCACGTATGAGTTAAAGTACAAAACCGGAAATTTCTTTGCCTTCCCTTCTTGCGGTAAAACAACATGGAACTACACAGCAGCCACATTTTAAGTTTTGACCTGATCACAGTTTTAGATGTTATCAGGTAGATAGGATATCCGATTTTTAGATATTTGTCTCTCGTGAAATTGCTTTTGTACCACGTTTATATCAGCATTATTTACAGTGATTGTATCCACGACTTTAAGTTCAATCTAAATGTCTCATGCGGTCTGATTGTGATATTGATCATTAATAGTTATTGAAAATCTTGATCCGTTATCACCGGGTGCATTGCTCTCATTATCATTTGCTTATCATTATAAGTTAATTGCCAGATTTTATCAAAATTTCTGTGTATTTTCAAGGTTATATAATTACTACTACTAATTCCTATCCGTTTTAGGAGCAACAATTTTGTTTTTCTTATTCCAATATTCCCTGTCGATGGTTGCATAATTACAGCACTAGTTTTATGTGTTATATTGCACATAGTTTAAAACACCATATTAATCGATTCCACAAAGAAAAACTTTATGTGATAATTGATCCATTTATTGGCCATTGGCCAGGTTCAACTTACCTGGGTATGTCAAATTGCAGTATGCCAACAATGATTATTGATCGTAGCACCAAGCACGTTGACGGGTCATGACGTAGGGTTACCGGGCGATGCGCGGCTCTCTCTACGTTTCCCTCCGTTCCCTCCAACATTTACAATTTAGCCTGAGGTCCCCAGGCAACTAGGCAAGACGTAGGGCCGCTCGCGCTGGGCTTGTCAGACGTTCACGTTGCCTGACCTGCCTCAACGGGCGATGCGCGTTTAGAATTTCTTCGCCAGGCCAGATCAAATGCGTGAGAGCGCGTGATGCAGATGGCCGCGATAGTAGGTTATCAACCTACAAGACCTGCCCCGAAGTTCGGACATTCACTCGGACAGGTCGCCCGCGCCATGCCAGCTCGATCACAGCGAGTTGGCGTCTAGACTCCCTTTTAAAGCCCGCGTAGCCCTTTTGCCCGCGTAGCATAGCCCTTTTGCGCGCGCGGCCACCAGAAATGGCTGGAAAAGCTAATTAATCTAGCTGCATATAACAGCCGCCGCGCGCGCGGCGTAAGCAGTGAACCTGGTTAAGGTTAGGTAAACTGTTATATTGACGAGATTATATCCGTCTGGACCGTCTAACGTTCAAGCTGCGTGAGTCGGGTATCACCGCGACAACTGTTACAGTTATACGGCAGCACGCACCCTCCCGCGACATTTTATTTTATTTGCATTGAAAGAAACTCAGACAAAATCAAACAAAGTTGAAAGTAAACTGGCGACCTGTATAGTGCGAATTTGAAACCGCGCGGCGCGCGTGCACTCAAATGGGCTACATTGGTTTAGCAAGGACACCGATATCTTTTTTCTGATCAGTTTCTTTCAATTTACTACTTTGGAGCACATAATGTAAGTGAATATTACTATAGTGTTTTATATGAAGTACATTACATGAATTTGTAAGTGTTAAATTCTATAGTTGCCAACTTTTAAAAGTTTTAAATCAGTGTCAACCACTTGCACTGTTTTATCAGTCAGGTTTGCTATAAGTTTAAGGCCACCAGAAAACATTTACTTAGATACTTTTTAAACAATCTGGTCGATCATTTATTATTAGAATAAGTGGTCCCAAAACTGAAGCCTGTGGTATTCCTAATAAAATATCTTTAAATGAATAAAATTCACCCTTCAAAGAAACCCTAAACGTTCCACCGATTTAAAAATCTTTGACAATATCCTAAACTTTCCCATTTATTCCTAACCATTTCAAAAGCTTTTACAACAATCTTCTGTGAAGCACTCTATCATAGGTCTTTTTAAAAATGATAAAAGATTTCAACTGCAATGTCTTCCTGTAAGAGGTCCATTAGACAGTCCATTGTTTTCAAAACGGTGTGGTTTTCAAGAATTTATGGTTTAGTGGTGTTGTGTAGTGGTGTACAATGTATAGAAGCCTAGCTCACTGCTTTTGTGTAGCTCCTGTGAAGGGATGTACATCAGAAACTAGGCAATTCATTTAGATTGCCTCCTGCAATATTCAAATGCTTCACTTATCTACTTATAATCTAAATTATCAAAATATTACATCATGTTGTAACAGCACTGTAGATAAATACAATTATTAACTAGAAGTCCTGAGTTCCTTCGATAGAGGAGGCAAATCTGCCCTTACTCGGTCCCAACTTGATCTTTTTTAAAGAGAGAGCGGGTCTGTAAGGTAGGCCCACTAGAAGGTAACGCCAAAGGGTGCTTTGCCTGTCTCTTGGGTGAGGGAGCAATAAGAGGGGTGTGGGAGAGGGAAGTAGGGGTAGATATAAGAGGGATAAGTCAGGGAGAGATATATGAGGTAACAAAGGAGGCTGTAGAAAGAGTCTAATCCAGAAGTTAAAGACTACAGAGGGGAAGAGAGGGTTTAAAGCTAAGTAACTCCTGTGTTGTCAATGTTTTCAGGAATGAGTAACATTTTGGTTTTGTTGGTAAATTTGATAATTGTTGTAATATGGGTGTAATCAAAGATTTCGCTGATAGAGAGATAGTAGTCTTTGAAGTTATGTCCTCTAAATTGAGCAGTGTCAGGACACTGGCCTAGGAAATGAGATCCCGTTTCCTCTAGGTATCCACAGACTAGACATTCGTCGGTGTCAGGTTTCCTTATGTTAAAGAGGGGTTTGTTAAGGCCACAGTGACCTGTAATTAGTTGGACTGCTGTTCTGTAGTCCTTTCTGTCGTCGATGAGAGTGGAGTTTTAAACTATTTCAGCACTACAAATTAAATACATTTATTGAGGATTTTCTCAATGGTTTTTATCCGATATCACATCTTGCTTATGAGTGTGAGATCTGTGACTAGAGCATTTATAGTTCATTAGATTTTTTCTGCATTCGGTTGTCTCATTGTCTCATCAACTTCCTATGAATTGCTGATACGTTTATCTTTATCTTTAACAGCACTGCAACTTTCTACAAACAACAAAAATAGTGAACCGACAAGCACTTTTATTGTGAACCGAAAAGAATGAATGAATGAATGAGATTTTCCACATTATCCACCGCTGACTTTGAATTTCTTTAACCTCCAAAACCTTTGACGACAAAAAATTATTTATTCCAGATTTTCCTGATCTAGGCTTAAGTGTTACAATAACATATTTCATTTCCCCTATAGCAAATATGATTTTTTCTCTTTTCAAAACTAACAGAATCAATCCAGCAAGGTACAGTGCATGATCGGATGAGTGAAAGGAGTTTGCGCTGACTCCTTTTGTTATGAAACATGGATTGAGTAGTACTGTATTTGCATTAATTTTGTTCATATGTTGTTTTCGGTCTGCCTATTGCAATGATAAGCAACAGAAGAGTAGGTTCGAAAAGATCAAAGAGATCGTCGCCAAAAACATGGACATTCTCGGACCAATGCTAAAGAGAGGACCCAGTAAAGAAATGATTGACTTTTATCTGAAGGTAAGCATTTGTAGAAAGCATTTGGTTCAATTTGTCAGTTCAGAAGTAAAGGTATTATAGGTATGTAGAATGTACAAATCTAATAGATACCAAACAATGATTCTTTGCACATGTCAGTAGCTCACCCTTTCAAGCACTGAGATTCATTTTAGAGAAAGTGTTTGTGCAACTATCAGTTATCAGTATTCTTACATACCAGATATTACTGTTGATTTTTTATAGTGTTGTATTGTTACCATACAGATTCCTTACTAAACAGGAAGGCACTGACCATGGCCATGACATCCTGGAATTTGTCCCATGGTCATTGGTAAAAAACTTGACCATAAAAAGGAAAATTTAGATTTTTGCCAAGGTCATGGTTAAAATTTATTACCATTTCACCCAGGTTATATAAAGAATTTGACCTTGGTCATAGATTTTTGACCATTTGACCATGACACAGGGACGTAGGCCAAATGGTCAAAAACTGTGGCCATCCCTAAACAGAGGGCCAGTCAATATCAATGTTGCTGTAGGAGATAGCAAATCTCCTGCCATATCTTTGACCCATGGTTTTTCCATGTTTGTATACAGTAAACCCTCGATTTACCAGGCCTCTCGGGAGATAGGGTTGAGGCCCGGTAAATAAAGGGGCCCAGTAAATAGAATTTCACCAAAATTGGCCTAATTTTGGCCGAAAATAGTAACTTAAGTTATTGATAGCTATATGTAAACGTCATCCTGATCAATTTTATTGATAAAAGTACACCTTGAGGGATTTAGAACTGTGAGAATGTATCCAACGTTCTGAAATTCTGAATAACATCTTCAATCAGTAATCTCAAGGTCGATCGTTTTATTGTGTATGTATGCCGTGGTTACGTTACATATATCAGTACAAGTGTGTATGAGCTGTCAGCTTGCATGTTAAGGCTCTATCACGGTGTCCCATGGCAAAGAGATACCATAACCAAAATGTCACGTGTTCCGGTGCCTGCTATTGAAAGCTCATATCCCATTTCCATATTTTGAAAAAAAAATTTTGTGAAAACATTGACAAATTTCAGGGGAAAGGAAGGAGGCCCGGTAAATAGAGGGAACTAGATTTAGATTAGATTTGAAAATTTTTCAAAACGGTTATACATCAACAATTTCATAAAACTGAATCATAAACAAAAGAACCGCTTTATCGGCATATGCCAGGGCCCTAGTGAACCAATCAACTGCATACAAAAGCAGGACCCAGAAGCTTGTTAGCCTCTGGTCGAAAAGAGGTGGAATCTAATGAAAAATTAAATACAGAGTTCAAAAATCAAATTAAATTCAAAAATACACGCCTAAAATTTTATAACTCTCAAAACTGTTAAATCAGTCAATATCCAAGCAAAAAGAAGTTTGTGGAACGTGAAAACATACTCTGTAATATCAAATATGCCAGTTATTGAT
>JH154184.1:510804-522638 GCA_000226015.1 Mnemiopsis leidyi | reverse complement strand
TAGACTGTACATTTTACATTTAATCTACATTACAATTAGTTACGATGAATTCGTCATCTTTTAACTTTATGGCCGCCGATATTATCACACTCACAGTAGCCGCTCATAGTTATAATTTCTCAATCGAAATTTGAGACGGATATCGTCGAGATTAAACGGTTAGGCATTCTTTGAGGTACAATTTTCGGGTATAACCGCGACATGACAGATATGATGTCAGTATATGTTATATCTTAAACACGGTCACAATTGCTTTTAACACAGGTTAATCTTATATCCGCATAGTAGTTGCTGTACAATTAAAGAGATGGAAATCTAGCGTCCGCCTGAGACCTAACCAAGCGGGCGCAATTCTTGTTTAATCTACATGGTAGGAGATTATAAGAATGGGTTAATTTGTATTTCTTACTGGATGCACCCTGCATCACATGAGCAGCTTCTTATATTGATTAATTATTTAGTCTGAAATTATATTGTGATGCAAAATGTTCTAATTACAATTACAATTACAATCAGAATTTAGAAAATATTTGGTGTAATTTACAGTTTAGGCAGTCACTTTTATACTGCACAGATGCACAACATTTTCCTGTTATCCCATTATTTGATTGTCCGTCATTCAGTTAAAGATAAGATACGGCTTGAACATTATCTATGATTGTGACGTTTCCCCACCTAAGATTGTGACATTTCCTATCTAAGATTGTGAAGTTTCCTATCTAAGATTGTGACGTTTCTTATTCGATCGCAAATTTGTTTTGGGGTCGTGGAATTTTATTTATTTACTTATTATCATTTCAGTAAATGAATATGAACGTGTCAGTTCGAAATATTTGATGAAAAGTTTCCTAAAAAACGCTTTTTTAAGTCTACAGAGAAAATCAACAAAGCTACTAAATTTCTAGAAACCTTATAAGTAGAGAGAAGTTGTTAATGCTTAGTGTGTGCAAGACCTTAATCAGGCCACAACTCGAATATTGTGTTCAGCTTTGGAATCCTGCAGCAGAGCATGGAAATTGGTCTTTGATAATGAGGATTGAGAGCGTCCAGAGGCACTTTACTCGGATGATTGAAGGGGTAGGCCTTCTTCCTTATTCTGAGCATCTGCAGATTCTACAGCTGACTACCCTCGCTGAGAGAAGTTCGAGAGGAGACCTGATTGAGGTTTATAAAGCTAGCCAGGGTTTATCCCATTTATCTGGGGTCTTAAATTTTAGTAGATCAGGAGTTAATTTAGTATGTAAACCAGGGAAAAGTAAAGTTTCCAAAATTAATCGTATTTGTAGAAATGTTTTAAATGATAGGGTTATGTCTTTTTGGAAAAAGCTACCCATAGAGGTGACGACTGCATTAAATTTAAATGTTTTTAAATCTAATCTTGAGATTTTTAAGGGCAGAACCAAAGCTTTAGGAATTTATGGTAGTGGGAACTTCGGGGATATTTCTGATGAGATCTTAAATTGTATTGAAAGTGGAAGTTATTTAGAGAATAAGATGAGACATAATAGCTTTCTCAGAGATAACCCTTTTGTAGCTAGAAAAAGGTTTATCAACATAAATTAGGATTTTGAATTTCGGTATTTTAGCTTTCATTTGAATTTTAGATTTTTTAAAGATACATTTGGAGATAAGGGATGATGCTGGCATCATTATTCGTTACTTATTTAATTTATTTACTCCCGTTTTTAAAAGTTCAAAAATTAGAGTTACTATCTTACTTTCTTAATCAAAAATAGAGAATTTAGAAAGAAGATCTAGAAGAAATGTCGTTATCTGTCATGATGTTAAGAGGATAGTACAACTATACTGAACATATAGGAAGAGGGAAAAGTGGGGAAAGAGAAGGGTCAAAGGAAACAAGCGAGTCTGATTAGCCAGAGGATTGGGTCCCTGCTTTGGGGCAGTTTTAATTTCCATAACTTGACATACTTATGTCTTTGTTAACCATTGATATCTCATTCCTGCAGGATGTGCTTTTTGCTCCTTTATTTATGCTTTGGAATTGCATTGGGACTTTTGCTATTTGGTGCTCTTCTCTTGGTGATCAGAATCACAGCATCATTATCTGACAAAACTAGGTATTCAATAAAAATTATAAATGAAAATTCTCGTCAAATTTATTTACTATATATCAATCATCAAAAACTTTTCTATTTGATGATTATTGATTTTTTTACCTTTCAGATTGCAGCTGGAATTTCTTGATCCAAAAACAGATATATCAAAGCCCTTTCCATCAATCCACGATCCCCCAACTTTAGACCTGACTATAGTTATACCGGCTTATAATGAAAGCAAACGACTGCCTGTGTTTCTTGATGTCTTATTCCCCTACTTAGATACAGTAAATTATAGTTATGAAATCATAGTCGTTGACGATGGGAGCAAAGACAATACTGTGGAGGTTGTACATGGCTATTCAAGACAGTATGGGAGTGACGTAATCAGGTTCTCCATTGTTATTATTTTTTACTTCGTTTGGTATGACTTTAAAATAATAGTTTTATTGAATCTTTTTAGTTCAGTCATCCCCCGATTTACCGGGCTTTTCGTGGGAAAGCAAAAATGCACGGTAAATCGGGGGACCCGGTAAATCGGGGGAGTGCCATTTGGGGCCCAAAATTGGGTCTAAATTGTCTCTTATAAGTCTAGATACCGTCTTATGTGTCTATATACCGTCTTTTTGTCATTGGAATAATGTAAACTAAGTAAAAAGTGTTAGTCCGACTGTATTACATAGTTTTGACAACAAAATTTAACAGTTTCCTTGGAAATAAAATGAATTTCGGGGGAAAGGAATGAGGCCCGGTAAATCGGAGCGCGGTAAATCGGGGGATGACTGTATAAGTGATATCTTTAATTTCATCATTATTCAAAACAGGTGTATGAAGCTCCCTGCAAACAGGGGTAAAGGTGGGGCAGTAAGACAGGGAGTTCTTAGTTCCCGGGGCAGAGAAATTCTATTTGCTGATGCTGATGGTGCTACTGACATTAACGATCTAGGAAAGGTCAGGGAAAGTCTTCACAAGCTCTTGCAAAGCTCGCCTCATGGAATTGCTGTTGGATCAAGAGCTCATCTGCAGGATGATGCAGTTGCAAACAGAAGTTTTCTGCGTAACATACTAATGTATGGATTTCATATGTTCGTATTTCTTGTCGGAGGGATCAGCAACATCAAGGATACTCAATGTGGGTTTAAGTTGTTTTCTCGCCCTGCTGCCCGAGCTATATTTCCCCAAATGAACATTGAGCGCTGGGCTTTCGACGTCGAGATATTTGTGATAGCCAACATGATGGGTATTAAAGCTACTGAGGTTGCTGTTAACTGGGAGGAAATTGATGGATCTAAAATCGTGCCTGTCTTCAGTTGGTTAGAAATGGCAAAGGATTTGTTGATGATTAGGACTCGATATATGATTGGAGCTTGGTCAGTTACCGAACGGCTGAAAGATGAATAGTTATCCAAGCTATCATTCAAACGATATGATTTATCTATAGTTAATTTTACATGTATATCAAATTTATTTGATGTGAAATAATAGCAAGTTAATGGGCTGGGTTGTTATTTATCCACCTTGATGGGTGTGATTAGTTATGACTATAATAAGATGATCCTGCTTGCTAATTAATAGAATAGTCTGGGATAAAATGTAAAAGATACATTTTTGATTAATTCATCAATTAGTTGTATTTGATTAATATAATTGGCTATCTATGAAATTATATCCACCATTATCTAGGAGGGGTTTTTAGAAAAATAATTTTTTTTAAAAACAAAGCTGATTGTAACTAATCACTGAGCTGAAATTCTTGAAAATTTGAAGAAATTGTACCGTTAGATTCGTGTGTATGAACTTGACTTAAATTGCCACTTTGCGGCGGGTTATGATATATTTTCGTAGAAACAAGACCAGGGCACCGACTCACATCAGTCCCTGCGATCGCTGTTGGAATGTGTCCTAACCCCCGTGGTAGTTAAGATCCCTTTGGTGCCTAGTTGTCGGCCACTGGACCAGAGGATGGAATTATATGATGCTCATCTGTGACTTAACCAATTGGGCACAATTCGTGTTGTAGGTCTGATGTCTAATATCTATCTACTGTATAAATTGTATCATAATTTTTCAAAAATGATTTGCAAAAACGCCATTTTCAAAGTATGTCGTATGACATTGTATGTTAAGTACAGTCTACATGTGGAAGGGAGTGTGATGACCCAGTAACAAAGGAACGATCAGTGGAGCAGCTGATGAATAACTCACGTTTTTCTGACATCTCCTCCAACACATTGTCACGTGTCAGTATTTCTTACATTCCCGAGAGTATTTCTGTAGCTTTCAGTACGTTGTGCAAACTCTAATTTTCCTTTTCAAGTATTATTCTTGGGATGTTGCCTTTGCCTTTGGCTGGGTTGTATTTATAACACCTGCTTCGAATGTCCGATGTTTAACAGGTGTGAATGTGTAATAAATCTTCTCTTAATTGTATTATATTTTAAGACAGGGTGACTTAGTTCTACATTTAGGTGTTGTTAACTGGTTACTTCTGCTTCGTTTGAATATTTGCTAAGGTGGCTGATTACACCCTAAATAATACTGACACTTTTCCCCGGCTAAACGATTCCTTTTTCAGAAATCATCGCATACAAACAGTAACGAAATAATACAAAACTCGTATCAGACACACTCATCAACTGAAAATCTTAAAGAGGCTAGTATTAAAACTCCTAAAAAGAACAGCACAGGACATCCTTCTGCCTTTGTCAACGTCCCTGTTTTGAAACCTGATATCACAGAGGTCAGTTGCGCAAACAGTCAGTCTGAAAGAAGCGGAGAAGGAAAGTCCCGCACAATCGTAACAACTAGACTATATCAGTCTTCTGAAGCAGGAAGTGAGAAATATCTGACTAGTGTGGAGGCTCCGCCCAAACCAGAAAACAAAACGCGACAGGAAAAACAGCCTGGATTTAACATGTGTTTCGTTGTGACTTTCTTTCTGTGTTTGGCCATACAGTTTTGCGCCTACGGTCGTCTTCTAAAAATTCCAAAGGTAAGTTTAAAAGTTGTTCTATAAATCACAGTTTGGCCCATGTTAAGTAGTGTACTGATTGTCCCTCTTTTTATTCTCCTTGAAAACGACAATTTCGTTTAGGACAAGCCGACAGTTGGGAGGAAGTGGGATACTCGCAAGGACATAAAGATACCGGTATCTGTACCCTTCACTCACATCCCTAACGGGGATGTAGCTAAGTTAGAGGAAGTGATTACGCAACACTACATGACAGTAGCAGTGCTTTACGCACCTTGGAGTCGTCCCTCTCAGCGCGTCATTAAATACTTCTCAGAAATAGCAGCCGACTGGGTAGATGCAGACATTGCCTTTGTTGCTGTGAACTGTTGGGTGAAAGGGTCAGACTGCAACGCTAACTATAACTCGTGGGATTTTCCCCAGATACTAATCTACCACAAAGATATAGACCATCTCCCATACATCTACTCTCTTTCAACTTACTCACCAGCGTTTGCGACGGAACTTGAGCGACTATATGAGCCTGTGTTGCATGTCAGTAGTATGGGGGAGCTCACTGACATTCTTGTCAAGCATCAGCGGTCAGTTATCGGACTGTTCAGCGGGTTCGAGGAGAATGGAGATTATAGAGAGTTCATCAAAGCAGCAATCATACATCACTTAGAGTTCATGGACTCGTACTTTGTCCCTTTTATAGTGTTGAGCACACACCACGTCTCTGTTTTAGAAAGAGCACAACTTAAAACTATGGTCTACAAATACGTATTGTTCGATAGCATTTCACCTTTCAAGGGAAGACATCACAAGTTAAAGCATCAGGAGTTGTTGAATTGGCTGAAAGTGAAAAGTGATAAATTGGCTATCAGATATCTAGGTCATCAGGGGTTTAACTCTCTGGCTAAGCTAAATAATGTCTCAGTCATTTTCGCCTCGCCTCTTCATAAGAATACTGATAACTTCATGGATTACATGAGATCTGTTTTGTCTTACCGACATTGTTCATCCGAACCGGACCTTAAAGTAAGTATCTAGTACACAACTATATATATCTAGTACACAACTAAGTCATTGCATAGTTGGTCAGACATTTTGTTCTAGGAATTTTCCATCTCTAATACTTTTTTTGTCCGAAGGCAGAAAAGCAAAGTAGATGGTTTAAAGTGATCGGATTTGGGGGTGGTGGTAGGTGGGTAGGTAGATCAATTTCGTGGTATCTGGTGTAACAGGCCTTCATGTGTAACACTTCACAAGACATAAATAACCACGTGAAAGAGCTTTTAGGGCTTCCTCCTACGCATATTTATTTGCCTAAGAAATTTCTTGGTCTAGCACGTGCAAGTGCGAGGGGCTACTTGAACCACATTTGCAGCACAACTGATCAACAGAAAATGCCATTTAGCGGAAAGCGGACGAAAAAGTATACTAGCGATAGCTGTCTAAAATTGCGGACAGTTAGCAGAAAATTTTTAACGATCTCTGTTAAGATGCAATGCTTTGAAAGTCTCATAAAAGGTTATTCAGGTCACAATTAATGATACGTTGGGTGCTATAGTCGTCCCGAAGAATACCGAACTCGCAACAAGCACAAACGGGACTATTCAACGTTCAGCAAGTCTTGCATATTGGGACAAGTCCTGTGCCATTTCGTCTGCACGATTTTATTATTCCTTTGCCTTTGGTTCGTGTTGTGTGCAAGTCAGTTAATGGCCTTTCGTCGTATTACCGAACTGATTATCATGATGATAAAACATCAATGCAGTTGTTACTATATTTTTTAATTTTAAGACTAAAACTTGAAGTCTATAAGTTTAACATAATCATGGTTGTCATTAAATCTTTACAGCTGACATTTCATTCATTCGCTTCGGTAAAACTGCTCTCACTTTTTACTTTGTAACGGCCGCTTATAATTGCCTAAGCGGTGTTTGCGACGGATATTGACGAGATTACACGGTCCGTCGGTCTGGCGTTCTTTCAGCCGCAATAGTCGGGCATAACCGCAACAAGACAGATATGATCTCAGTATATATACTATGTGTATATATATAGACACCCTGTATATACTAGGGCATTAACACAGTCACTATTTCTTTTATCACAGTGTTGATCTTAAATCCGCATATCAGGTGCTGTCGTATTCATGAGATGAAAATCTAGCGTTATTCTGAGACCAAACTAAGCGTAGGCAATTCTTGTTATCTGTTGTTATTTAGTCATTATTAAAGGTGTCATGAGATGAAAGCTCAACTTTTCAGGTTCACTGCAAGCCGAACATGACTTGTCAGAACCCGTGTATACCAGACAGGAGCCTCTCACAAGACACTATCCTCCCCTGCTTCCACCCCGCCTTCCAGGTCCCTAACTACATCCAGCAGTGCTACTTTAACCGCCAGCGCACCTCCCTCCTCCCTACCCCCTTCCCCTCTGCACGTACATCCATCTCTGAGGACCTGACTGTGTTGACGCAGCACACCTTTCTAGAGAGTGAAAGGATGTGCAGTGAGAGCTATGAGGACAAATGTACGCAGTGCACGGAGGTAGAGCATCTTCATTCTGACCTGGAGTTTTCCATAACACGCGCCGCTAACGCATATCACACACCCCACCAAGGAGAAGGTTGCACAGGGAACAATGTGGTGTTTTACGCACTGGACACTGTGATCTGGGCTGACATGGTGGACCAGTTCGGGGTGAACAACACAGACAGAGAGGTGACAGAGGCGCTGGTCCAAGTAGACAGTCAGAAGGAGCAGGTGTTTGTTGCTGATCTGTCCAATACGAGTATAGGCAAGGAGAATACCTTCTGGAGCATGCTGGGGGGCAATAATAAGGAGAATTATAAACACCTCCACAAGCCGTCTGGTAAGTACAGCAGGACATCAGAATACAACGAGAGGGAATATGTACACGAGATTTCTAGACTTGATCTACAGTCAATAGAAGAAGACACAAATGAAGACTTCCTGGTGTTTGTTTACACAAAGTGGTGCGGATACTGCCAGGTTCTGAGGAGGAAAGTGGAGTCAGCAGCAAGACTACTTGACTCGCATCCCTCCCTCTCTGTCGTCGCTATAGACCTCGATAAGAACGATAACTTGTGTGGTACAAGCCTAGTCCTACAGAAGGTGCCAGGTGTTTTCTTATATCTCCATTCTGCCTCCCCTCCAATACAGTTCCTATCTGAGCCCCACAAAGCTCCCTCTGTGTCAGAACTTGTCAAGTTTGTAAAGAAACACACGCATCTAACTGCTGAGAGCGCACACAACCCCCTCCAACCCTCCCCTCCCTCTATTCCCTGCTCAACCTGGCTCCCTTCTCCCGCTCCTCCTTACAGACCCTCTCCTGTAGACCTGAATCTAGCCCACACACAAACATCTCCTATAGATGAGATGTTGGAGGGGGACCCTGCTCAGCAGCACCCTACAGAAGAGACACTTAACAAACTGCACAGCGACAAGTCTGACAACTTCCCAAATACTTTACTGGATAACATGAAGTTTGAAGAAAACTCTCCCGTTTTCCAGAACAGGAAAGCACTGTGTCAGTCCCTTTTACATTTGTTTAAAGCTCTTTCTGTCGGGTCGGGAATACACCCGTACAAGCTAAACTCAGTAACTACGACTCTAGTCCGAGATCTGCACGACAACAAGTGTTTTGACATAGATGTGGAGTGTCTTGTTACAGAGCGTCCTCATTGCTTTACAGCTGCAGTAGAACATTTCTGGAGGTGGATAGAAGCAGGGTGTGCCAGAGAAAGCTGGGATAAGACAAGCTGCAAGTACCTCCTTGTAGCTTCCGAGGTGGCTAGTCAGCGTCACATCGTCCCTTATCAGACTATCGATCTATTAGCCGTGCAGATGAATAAAGCAGTGAAAAGCTTAGAAAACCCTGTTGAAGAGTTTGAGACATTTTACATGGGACACTGCTATAACTCAAAACTTGAAGTTAGCTTTTATCTTACTCAAACTTGTTCATACCTTTGTAGGATAACCTGTAGAGTTATTCAAAAGTATCACGTGGTATAGCTTCTCAGCACTATTTGTTAGCCAAAATAATTTATTGTTAGTTTAACGTTGAACTTTATAATAGCAATTCGATGTTTAACAACAATAAGTAATAACACCTCACTTTTAAAAGTTGCTTTTAATACAAGATATAATGTTTCATCTGTTAATTGCTTCGATTCCGAGCATTGTCAAATAATCATCTAGTTAACACTGCACACAGTAGTTGTCATGGTAACACAGTAGTTGTCATGGTAATACACAGTAGTTGTCAATTGTCATGGTAACACACTAGTTGGCTAACTGATTAAAGGTATCTAAATTAAATTTTTACTGACCGATTTGTACTGATAAAGTTAAATCTACCGTATACAATGATATAATATACTACAATCGTGTTTGAGGCTTGGTTATGAGCTGATCTACGATACGTACTTTGATTAATGATTTGGTTGGAAGATAATTTTCTATTTTTATAATAGTAGCTTTTGACAAATTTATAGATGTTCTATTATATATCATTCTTGATCAAGTCTTTTTTAATTTCCCTTAACCAATCTTATTTAAATGGATTTTGAATAACTTTGATTTCTTAAAATTATAACTAAGTTACAATAGAAGTAAGCTACTAGCTGGGCGCAACTGTCGGGGATCATATTCTCACTCTTAACTGGGCGCAACTGTCGTTTCTAATCAAGAGGATCACTTGATCAGATTTAATTCGTCATCACCTAATCAAGCTCTATCAAAGATTTCAACTAACTGGGCGCAACTGTCCGGCAGCCATGAAGGCAATAGCAGCTTAATCGAGAACATTTTTTAACATTCATCTTTAGCCCATTTTCAGGCAATTATCGAACCTTTTTTGTTGTCTTGAGGTTGATATAATTGAAAGGTTGATATACTCCAAAGCTTTTAAAATAGATGGACCGTTTGCAAAAACCATTACCATAACTTTCAAAATGAGGTTAATGAGGGTTTAGTGTTTTTTATGTGAGACATTTGAGGATAATGCCGAATTTTTCTGCCCATAAATTCACTCCTACAAGTTATCTGAGGGTAAATTTTAAGCATATTTTCTAGCATGTCTACAAATACAGTGATCTACCATCTCGTTAGTAACACCTAGTCTCAAAATTTAACATATTACTCGAAATAAAATCTGCAACACATAACATTATTAAACAGGAGATAGGGGGTACGATTCCCAGATCCGCCAGTCCTGGCCAATCTTCTTCGGTTCACCCAGCCGAATGACCGGGAAACCGTGATTAAGGGTTAAATGAGTAGGGTCTCCGTTAAAAGATCTAGAATCTTTTAGGAGCCCCTACAGTAATTGTGAAAGCCTCAATTCTGGTGTAACAAATACAAACACAAATACAAAAAATTTGATTATGTTTATTTTTAACTATCTAAGGATCAAATATACACAACGAAATTCCAGACTTAAATTGGACGAGAAAACGATTGAGAATAGTCTCGAAGTTCTCAAATTTTTGGTTAAGCGACTTTGTTGAGGCTGGTTGCCATCACCTTATCAAGCTTTTGCTCCTACCGGCTGCCACCACCCTTATAAGCTTTAGCTCCAATACCGATTCCCTCCCTAATTTTTAAAAAATTATATAGTCGATATGTGTTTTGAAATTCAACAAGTGCTATCAAGCAGCAATTCCAGATACTTATTTACCTTACATTCTTTGATTCTCAAAGATGTAAGACTAAATGCTACATTAATTTCATCGACTATATCTGATAAATCAAATGAAAGAAATACTTTTTTGTCACTATTACGATATAGTTTGTTGACACTGGGCCATTTGAATATGGTGATTAGTTCTATTTTCATGTTAAGGAAGCTGTCACGACTACTATGTTCAAATAATATAGCCCAATTATCAGCAAATAGATAGGGTTTTGATAAGTTACAGGCATACAAAATTGCCTAACTAGTGTTATCAAAATTCTTGAAGATAAAGGTTGTTGTTTAAGTGCAAATATTGAGGATAATATAAAGCTGGGTCTTAGTTTCCATTTTTATAATTTTGACTAGTTTGACTGAGGATGACTATTTTGGAGGTGTTTTGTATGATATTGTTGTCTCACCCCATACTTATATAAATCTATTTGAAGATTTGTGCTCAAAGTGAGGGTAATTTCATTTTTTTATGATATGTCTTTAAAAATTAAAAGCTCACTACAATGAAAATAGAGGTTCAAAAAGGATCTTTTGAAGAGCTTGTTGAGGCTGAACCCACCATCTGAAAGCACTAATTCATTATCCTGATTTTCTATATCCTAAAAATCTTACAAGTAAACATTTGAAAGGTTGATAAGGATATACTCGATTTACGATTAAGCTGTTACTGATGTGATGCTATGCCCGTTTGTTGATTCACCAAAAGTTGCACTCTCATTAACACTATTTCAGTATTTCCATTCGAGTTTGTAAATTTCATTATCATTGATATGACTAGAATTTATCGAACTTTCTTTTTTTTCCATCTCTAATACTTTTTTGCCGAAGGCAAAAAAGTAAAGTAGATGGTTTAAAGTGGTCGGATTTTGGGGTGGGTGGGTAGGTAGGTAGGTAAATTTCATGGTGTCTGGTGTAACAGATGCAAACATGCGTTAAACTCCGCAAGACGTTAGTTACCACGTGAACGCAGCTTTCGAGGCTAGAAAGCTTGCTCCTACGCAAAGTTATTTGCTTAAGAAATTTCTGGTCCAACACATGCAATTGCGCGTGGCTACTTGGACCGCATTTGCAGCTCAACTGACCAACATATCACGGAGACGGTAGAT
>JH154184.1:490966-501449 GCA_000226015.1 Mnemiopsis leidyi | reverse complement strand
AGTAAGATATCAATCATATTTAGGTTCTGTGAAAGTTTACACCAAAATTATCGTTCTTGATTGGAGTTATAGGGCGATGAATATTCTTTAGTTAATTTCTGGATTCGCCGTGTTTGTGGCAGAATTTTGTGGCAGATGGCGCGATCTCTTTATGACCACATACATGATCAACGCTCATTTAATGCGCAAAACTCTTCTATTAGACAGGTACATTTACACATTTTTCTGGGATGCAGACTGTAACATGAAAAATATGTACACATATATTCAAATAACGCGTCCAAGCAGTCCATAGCAACATTATTCCATATTTGGAATAATTCGCTGCCGGACCCGCCTCGCTCTGTATATGTAACGCGCGAAAGACACAAGAACCACGTGGGAGGCGGGTCAGGCGAGGCGGTCCAGGATCCAAAAGCGACAGTTCAATTTACAATCAATAGTGTACAGTAAGCACAGTGCACACTGCACATTATATTTATATTGAGTATATGACAAACGTATATATTGTAACATTGCCAATAGATCTATTGCCAGTAGAATCTATATTGCCAGTAGATCTATTGCCAGTAGAATCTAAGAATAAAGGATTGCTGAAAAAGAAATGAAGAAGTGTACGTCAAACAATGTTAACATTACTCGAAAACACTGTTTGTACTTTGGATTGTGCGTTGTATTCAAGATATCAGTTTCATGACTGCCTTCCTGGAGGGCATTAAAAAACTCTAATTCTATATCAATTTTGGGAATTCAAGGGTCCCTATTGAGTTATCCAATTTTAGAAATAGAATTTTGACTTATTTAGTTGCATTATACAGAAATATTTTAAAATTTATCGCCTGTTTTCACCATTGATGAGATAACATCCGTATACCGTTCTAATGGAACGATCTCGATTAGCTTTGAACTGCGAGAGTCGGGTATCACCGCGACAAGTTCACCACAAAATGCCTCTTTTCTATGTGTCTCTGAAACAAACACTACCGAGGATATTGGCTGTGGTGTGCCAAGAAGCAAAAATTACCACCTTACATGTCCTCCTTGACAAAGACGTGTGAGTGGTATTGTGACGATCGGAGTAGCTGTTTGGATTGTGCTACTCCTTGCTGGTTTTAAAGTAAATCTTGTATCACTATCAGTATAGCCTTATATTATTGTTTTTGAACATTCAACTTAAAGTTAAACTTAACCAGGCCTGTTTGTGGATATTATTCAATCGTAGAAAACTGTAAACGGATAAATTAGAAACATACAACGTAATCGTATTTAAGAACATATTATCAAAAAGCATTTATAGAAAACACATCTATTTTATACTAATAGCTAACCAACTTACATTAAAACATTTACAACGTATACAAACGGAGCACAAACTGGACAGAGCTGTTATGAATATAACTCCTCAAGTCAATTAGATTTGAATCTACTTCCTAAAAATGAATATCCACCTATCACTATGAAGAGCTCACTGAATTATTCCCATACGATAAAACAACCTCCATATACATGCCCTAAAATTTTTAAATTCTATTTTGCGGGAAATTTCCCGGGGCTCCGTCCCTGGATTCCCTGGGTCTGGGAGCAGCGCCCCCTGGCCCAGGTTATCTTGCCCGTCCTCCTGGAATGGGATAAAAAAGTGACTTAGCCCGTTACTCCAAGTCAAAATCAAGAAACTGATTAAGAAACGTGTAACTGTAAGCGCAAAGTAACAAAATTTGGAAAAACTTTTAGCCTACAATTTTGAGAGGTTTGTTCTTCTAACTCTAAGAAATATGTTCCATTTGAAAGCTTTCAGTTAATGAGCCACTGAGTTTAATTTGGCCCTCTTATGTTATACTTAAAAGCTTGATGAAATTTTAACTTAGGTTTCGGCACGTAAAATCTAAGCAAAATTTTTAAAGATATAGAAATAAAACAGTTCAGGTTAATTTACAGTTGTAAACATAGCAATGTAATGTTACAGCAATACAGCAATGAAATAGAAAAATTAAATTAAGGTATACGGGACGGTTTCCAAATCCCAATTCGTCCCAATTTCAAATCGAAATAAAATCTACGATACCAATTCGTAGAAAAAGCAGATTTGATTCGCCTATCATATCAATACAGCCAAACAGTGGGTAAAAATGCAAAAGAATGTGCAGCGTGAAAAAAACTAAACTAATCAAGAACGAGGTCAAAATGATTAATTTTAAGGTTAAAACTCTCTGAAAAAACGGGGATGACGACTCAAAGTCAATGCTTAGAAAAAAAATAAAATGAATGGCGATGTGGCAGTGAAATTTTTCAATCATTCCAGTTGGCATGTATCTCCCCGCTCTCGACCTCATCAGAGGAGCTAACCTCCTCCTCCTCCTTCTTCCCACACTCAGACTCCTCGCTTTTATATGTCTCACACTCAGCTCTCCTTACAAACTCCTCCTCCTCCTCCGAGTTTTCTGCGGACTCAGAGTTTTCTGCGGACTCCGAGTTTTCTGCGGACTCCGACGACACACTTGGTTCAGATTTGTACTCGGACTCCCAGTCGTCTTCACTGTCAACTTCTGTACCACGAAGTGAATCAGCTAGCGCAGCCAAGACCGTCCGTTCATCCAACACATCCTCTTTCTCCACGGTGTGACTGATACACTCTGAACTGTCCGGGTCAGTTTCTTTTTCAGCTGCCGTGGTTATGGACACTGTCTTGTTCTGATCTGTTGCTATGGTAACTGAATCATCCTGATCTACCTTTTCTCCTTCCTCAGAAGTACTAAAATCACCATTTTCGACAGGATCAATCATCAGCTCTTCTTCTCTTTTAATTTTATCTTCTTCTTCATTTTCCTCTCCATTTTCTTCTTCTTTGTTTTCTTCTTTATTTTCTTCTTCTCTATCTCCTCCTTGTTCTTCTACTCGACCCTCGATCTCAATCGTATCTCCCTGATTGTCCTGTAAGTATTTATTATCTAACATGGATGTCTCTTCTTGCTGCTCTAACTCTTCTTTTTCCAACATGTCTGCTTCTTCTTGCTGCTGTAAATCTTCTTTCTTCAACATGGCTGCTTCTTCTTGCTGCCCTAACTCTTCTTCCTCCAACATGGCTTTCTCTTCTGATTCTTGGTGTTCCGATTCCTGGATCATGTCCAACTCACACTCGTCCTCAGCTCCTTGTAGTCCCTGAAGGATGCTATCCAAGTTGGAACTATCCACGGTGGATATTCTCCTACCCTGGTTGCCAGGAAACCCGCCTCCTCCCTTCCCTTCTCCCTCCCTGCTCTCCAAAACGACTGGGGGAGAAGATGGGAGAAGTTCTTCCTTGTTGGTCCTGGGAGTTGCGGACACACATATCTTGTCGCGGTGTTTCCAGGCGTACCAGACAGAGCCACACAGAACAGCCACGACGATCAGGGACACACAGATAGCGGGAATCAGCCATCCCATACTTGATCCTACGTCCAGGCAGGAGCTTTGTCCTGATTGGGTGGTGGTAGTCACGTGAATAGAATAGAGGATGTTGATTGGGCCGGTGTGTTAGCAAATAGCTTCTGTAGCAGCAAACTGCAGAGAGCAAGGCGTAGCGGGTCTTGTGAATCTTGGGGTCATTATAAAGATGGTGGTGACTGTAAGGATAAAACTGGATACAACTATGATCTTATTATAGTAGCTTATACAAAAATTATACATTATACTTGCTACCAATAGAGCTATCAGATGATCCACTTGAAAGTGAAAATGAGAAAATGAAAGTGAAAATAAAAGTGAAAACGAAAGTGAAAAGGAAAGTGATTCGTTTGAAATTCTAAGTTTCCTCGAATTGAAGTTTTTTTGATGGTGATGTGTTCCCGCATTGCTTCAGTTCTCAAATTATTGCTCAATAAAGAAAATGTTTCTAAAAATATCCACTCTCTCGAACTGAAGTTTCTGAAACACTCTTATAACCAAAACCCAATCCCAGATTGGTTAAAATTACACTACATCTTTCTCTGATAAGTTAACAAGACTAAGCCTCTTTCTGATTGGTCAATGAGTGACGATATTCCCCTCTGATTGGTCAATGAGTGACTATACTCCCCTCTGATTGGCTCCCTCACTCCACCTGATCTGTCCGGATCTCATCCAGCTCCATCTGAAGACTGCTCTCCTCATCCTCACTGTTCAACATGTACGTGTAGTTCTGGGTGCGCCGGAAGCGCAGACAGAGCGCCGCTAGTCGCGCCTTCAGCGCCTCCTGGTACCACCAGCATAAGATAGCGCCTAGCGTGAGGGCGATGAGCGCCAGCGTTACCGCCAATGCGGCGGTCGGCAGTACAGAACGGGGCGCTGCTAGGCAACCTGGAGTTAGCAGCGTAATGATCTGATTGGCTGGTTTTTGGAAATTTGACTTTTTAAAAGACCAGCTCTAGCATTGGTCAGGAATTCCGGCTGTAGCGGCAGGTAAGCGGGTTTTAATTTCGCGTTAGTCTTACGAAAAATTCTAACGTTGTTGAACGAGTCATATCAAGAACAAAAGAAAGCGGAGTCACGAATACTTGGCAAATAAGGAAGTATAGAATAGCTACAGTACCTTGATCACCTCTAAGCCCAAGCGCAGATACGGTCTTTGTGAATACAGGATCTTTAACTGTGAAACAAGCGTCTTATTAGATTTATCCTTAGACATCAGCCATATAAATAAAGCCTCTGTACTGTGTATATGTACGAAATAGAAATGAGGAGTACTGCTGACTGCCGTGCTTTTATAGTGAAACCTTTTATAGTGAAAACCCGTTAAAACAATAGGTTATTTTTCCCAAGAATTTAAGAATTATTAAGCGAGACTACAAGAAACATGGGTTGCTGGACCGTTAAGGCACTACAATTCCATCTAACCTCTACAAGAGTCAGAGACTTTGAACCCCACTTTGTTAGCAACTCTATCGTGTAAAACAGTCAGTTGTTCCAGAAAAGCTGCACCCAATATAGTTCCCGCCTCGCTCTTTTGTATACCAAACCTGGTCAAGTTAAATACAGCTATCTGATTGGTTGGTTCAAATCACGTTAGAGCAATACAGATATCTGATTGGTTGGTTTAAGTCAAGTTAGAGCAATACAGCTTTCTTATTGATCATCATAGTTTGAGTTTTATTTGTTCACCATTCATATCACCAGAACTTACATGTAACATCTTGTTTTTTCGCTCATCTTGCCTTGCTTGTTGATAGTATCCATTGTTTGTCTAATATATTGCTGAAAGAGTGATAATGAGTAATCGTTCAGGCTGATAATGCTATTATATGTGGGGTCTACGTAACAAATTGGTAGTGTCTACAGTAATAAGTAAAAGTATGTTAATATCTGACGAGGCCTATTTGATCATTCAAACAAGTTATTGAAATTAAGCAAATACCTGAGGCGGCACATTGATGGAAAAATTGTGAGTCGTATTAAAAGCTATTTGAACAACAATTTCGGGAAACCAAGAGAAAATTGAAGTTTGTAAATCTTCTTTGCAAAGTGAATCTGCTCTAAGTATGAAGTCTTTGAGTTCGTCCCTTGTAAGCCCGTTCTGAAAATTAAATTCAAGTTAGTTAAATCGACAGACGAATCAAATACCTAATATTCCAATCAGCCAATGTCGATGCTTCAGAAAATTCCCCGTTTCTCTCACGACAACAAGCAATAAATGAAGGCATTTTTTGGTAGGGGTCGTAATTCTTTGTACCACATGACAGCAATTGCCTCTTGAAAAGTGAGGTACGGTCAATCAATGTCGAGCGTTAAAAACGATTTGTGGCCCCTCCCCTAAAATACCTTCATAACTAACGTTAAAGAAGACTAATTTAAGAAAGAAGTACTATACCTCTCCGCTGCCGGAGGACAAGTTGGCAGCTTTGTAGGAGAAAGTTTCAATCTTAGCTAAAACATTCCAGTACACCACGGTAGGAAGAAGCATGTTAGTTGTTCCACTGTCTATTATAGCTTGGGGCTTATTCAGCTGAGATTTAAGTTATACTTAAAAGACATGTGAGAGTTAATATTAGTAAAAAGAACAAATATATGGGATGTAAAAATAATCTGTCCTCCCAATGCGATTGTCAATAATTAGCCGATTGATTGACATATCAATAATTGTTGATGGGCACGTGGTTGTGCATGCTATCAATGGAGTCTGGAGAGCAATTTATTCATCTAGTTTAGATCCGTAGTTCTCCGTGCACTAACATTCTAACAACTCAGACCGCACCTGACAAGCCCCCCCGTCCCCACCCGGGGCCAGTCCCTACCCCACCCCTCCACGTATGTAATATTAGATTTTAATAAATATGCATGATAATGATATATGCGCGCGCGCATGATCTGAATTCGATCAGAAAGCATGTTGGTTGCGCAAAGATTCCAAAAATATATAATTCGCGCCTTCCATTTCGCCGGCTTCACAGATCCTCCCGACCAATAACAACAAATAATAAAATAACTAACGCACAAACTTGTAACCCTACAATACACCGCTGATTAATTTACCTCGTAGCAATCGTCCACAACGTGCACATTATCTACAGCCAGTCCAGTCAGCTCAATCTGGTAGTACCACTCTTTAACCACGTCAGTGTAAGTGTAGCCGTCTTCGTCGCGCACTGGCGGCTCCAATTCCTGGTTTGTTAAGTGGGCCATTATGTCGGGGTAAGTGTCATTACGGGAACGTTTGGGGTATTGTCTTTGTAAGATGTTTTTGTGGAATACAACCTAGCTTATCGGGCAGATCAGACCATGAAGCTACTAGCTCCAGACGATAATAGGACGTTTTGCGATGAAATTACGTAACTTTAAGTGTAAATCATCTAAAATTAAACAGATGAATATTAAACGTAAAGCAGCTGCATATTAGGTGAATTGCAGGTTATACAAATTTGACATTCTGCCGTTGTAGTTTGTACCGCACTGTATTGTACGAGAAAATCACAGCGGTATCCGTCAAATAGTCTTACGTACTTAATCTTACCTTACCCTTCGCTGTGCAAAGTTGCTTTGTGATAGTGCGCTACGATGCATTAAACTTTGTGATTTTTCAGGGATATATGATGATATATAATAATAGGTAGGATATATATCTATGTTTGGGTTGTAATGTTGTATGCAGAGATGAGAAATTATCAAGGTTATGTCACGCTTTACTACGTAATGTTGCATAACGTCACGTTACGTTACGTCGTTACATTAAACTCCATGAAGTACTTGTTACCCACCAATACACCGTTTAGATGAGTGGTACTCTGATTTTCTCTTCCACACAGTTCCAAACTAAATATCTGATTGTAAATTCTCTGATCTGCGAGGCTGTCTAATACTGTATCTGCTGCGTCTGGCTCAGGCTGAAATTGTGAAATTGTAACGGTAATGCACGTCAGAGTTCTTGGGGAGGAGTCGGAAATCTTTTCTAACACGTGACAGTGTTTCTCGGAATGGATTAGTCGAATCTTGTTCCTCATCTGGTCAATCCTTGTCAAAAAATAGGAAGAATTTCCCACTCCTCCTCAAGAATTCTGACCTCTATTATTAGATAATTATCATAGATCAGTTAACCTTGAGATAGGTCATCTAGTGACGGGTCAGCTTGCTGTAATTTGTCTAACTTATCTATTTTAAGCGTTCGGAGACGCAGATTTTATTATCTCGAATTGTTGAGTAACTCAACATTTCTATGTAGTATAGGATGAGAATATATATATAGTATATATACAAGTTCGAACTGGATAGAATTATCAATTACATCAATTAAGTACAAGGAATTTAATTATAGCTTACTGTGACGTGTATGAACTATGCATATAAAACCGTTACACTTTTCCAGCACAGTTCTTTCAAGTCAATTAAGTTTCAACTAATAACATAAGTAATTGATGCGTGTACTGATACATTACATTATCACATCAGACAAAATTACACAATTAATGTAATAATTAGCGAGGTAATGAGTACCTGTACGAGCTTCTTGTAACCTAGCCCGAGAATTCCCTGCCAGACAGAGGGCGAGACAAAGAAGTTGGAAGAACTGGTTATCAGAGCTACGTCTACTGTTCCGGTGTCGCCTGGGGAGGGATAACTTGTTAATTAGTTAATTTGTCAATTAAGTTCAGCAGATTAGTTAATTAACTGTAATTGTTAATTAACAGTGGATAATTTAACTAGCAGTAGATAATTTGATTAACAGTAGATAATTGAATTAACAGTAGATAATTTAATTAACAGTACAGATTACTTTGATAAAAAGTAGAAAGATTGATAACGAAAGGTTTTAAACCATATCAATGTTTAAGCATTTTGACAGAGGATTTATGATTTTCAAATAATTTTCACTTAAGATCAGACTGCTTCAAACTTGTATTAATCTAAAACGTTGAAAAATAAAAACGTACATGTTTGACAAAACTTAAAACTGTCCCTTGCAAAGTAGCCGTCCCAAGAACCGTTAAAATACCGTACATTGATCTTGTCGTCCGGTTTTCCTTTAAATGTCGTGGATCTGAAAAATTTATTGGGATTTCATTTTCAAAGATGTATCATTCATATGATCGTTAACTTATTAATTTGTAATATCGATTAACCTTTTACAGTAGCCTCAACCGCAATATATAAAAGCCGTGAACATTATCTATAATCTTGCTTTTACTAAGAATTATATAGCATTCTCCTAGCTGTAAAGGCTTGTCATCTTCCTCCTGGCTCAAGATCTAGCACTCTGTTTCAAAGAGTTAAGTTCATGAACATGATCATCCATAATTCAAGTAGGATACGGCAAACTGAGACAGATAAATCTTCGCATTTCATTAATGAAGTCAGAAGATTACAGTAATGTGCTAGGATTGTCATGATAAGAATGTTATAGGTACAGTTTGAGAAGATATGGATCGACACACACATACAAACACACACATACAAACACACACACACACACATTGAACTATAAAGGTTGCAGTGTGTACACTTAACAAAATACAGAGATGCTTTAAAGAAATACAATGGTGAATATTATCTAGAAACTTCCATGTTGAGTACTGTCCTGTATAACAATATGATGTGAAACACAGTAACTTTATGTCACAGTAGGTTACAGATTTTGTAAAGTATTTCAATGCTGCATGAAAAGCAGATGAGAATACAATGTACCATACAGCAAAGCTCTCTATGTTACACTTTACATCCAAACATAGAGATGGGACTTAAAATCTCCTGTTGTCACGTGTCTGTTATCACGTGTTGGTTGTCACGTGTCTGTTGTCACGTGTCTGTTGTCACGTGTCTGTTTTCACGTGTCTGTTGTCACGTGTTTGTTGTCACGTGTCTGTTGTCACGTGCTTGCTGTCACGTGTCTGCTGTCACGTGTCTGTTGTCACGCTTCTGCTGTCACGTGTTTGTTGTCACGGTTTGTTGTCACGTGTTTGTTGCCACGTGTCTGTTGCACGTGTCTGATGTCACGTGTCTGTTATCACGTGTCTGTTGTCACGTGTCTGCTGTCACGTGTCTGCTGTCATGTGTCTGCTGTCACCTGACAACGGTACCAGCTTACTCCCACTACCCAGAAGGTTCTATATTCAGCTACACTTAAAACAAACTCGGATCATTAAGATAAGCTTATAGCACTGCAAACACGCAACAATCCCACATTACCATAAGATTGTACAATTCTACAGCGCAGTTACAATGAAATTAGCGTGGCACACTCAGGATAACGTTGTTGTTACTAATTCTAGTAAAGGCGATCTTCTAGCTAAGTTTTCCTTCCGAGACATCAAAGTCAGACGTGAAAATGTGGCGTTGATTGAGAATCTTGTATTTCTGATGTAGTACTACTTTACTTCATATTATGGCGAACTTGTAGTACGACTATATCATAAGCTGTATCAGTTTATCCAAAGATGAAATACTTACACCATGTGATCTTCCGGGTATGAAGTATATTGTGTAAAACGTTTACATTTACTACCGTGTATGAACGAAACCAATGTTTTTCCCTAACTATTACAATGTACAAAAGAAAACTCGCACCATTAGCGTACCTCTTTGTCCAATTTTTGTGTCGTTGAGATTCCAAGATTTGTTGTAGTTTGTTGTACATACATAATGTTGGTTTTGGTCTCGGTTTCCTTTTCTGTTTTACCGAGCCAACTTCCCTAACTCAAACTTTCTTTTCTAGCAATGACGGGTTGATGTCTGTATTTGGGATCTGAATAACCGGCGTGGTTTGAGTGGACTCGCTTACGGTTGGAGGGCAGTCACCAACCAGCCGGTAAGTAGTGTTGAATAGTATTTGATGTTTTACTTGGTATATGATTTTGTGTTACGTTTAAGTTTATCTTTTATGTGTTTTGGTTTAGAAGATATTTACACTTAATATCTTCAGGTTATTTTATTTTATTTGTGTATACGTCTGGTGACGTTCCTTCCCTGTTTACTGAAGATTACCTTGTGTTAACAACAAAAGGGAGTTTCAATTGGTTTGGAGGCGTAGCACGCGCGCAGCAGGAAA
>JH154184.1:471757-483078 GCA_000226015.1 Mnemiopsis leidyi | reverse complement strand
TGTGTGTGTGTGTGTGTGTGTGTGTGTGTGTGTGTGTAGTGTGTGTGTGTGTGTGTGTGTGTGTGTGTGTGGGTGTTTGTGACTGTCTGCCTGTCTGTGCCTGTGTCTGTTTCTGTGTCTGTTTCTGTGTCTGTCAGTGTCTGTGAGTGTATGCATATGTGTGTGAGTATACTTGTTTTCAGTGTGAGTTTCAAACAATGGTGTATTACTTGAGAGTTAAAAGACTTGAAAGGTGTAATGTAAGTTTTTAACTTACATAACGCAACTTAAAGCAGTTTAACTTACATAACGCAGTAATGTGATATCCTTCAGGTTTTTTTAAATTGATTTTTACAAAAAAATTATTAGTTGTGGAATGTGAGCCTAAAGGAGTGTTACATAATTATTATGCATTGTTATTCTTTAGTCACTACATAGGCTTAACCCTTCATTTGCCTGTATAAAATCCTAACTAAGATTTATTATATTTTTTGTTAGCCACTTTGATATAGAGAAGAGAGAGGTCACAAATTGTTTGCATCAAATGGCAGCGTTATATCACGTGATAAAAACGATTTGTGACCCCTCCCCGAAAATACCCTATAATCTAATAAATTCAGATGTCACACTTTTACTGTTTCCTGTTGAAAGCCAATTTATATAAGCAGATAATACATTCTCAAACTCTGTTGTTTTATGTTGTAATAGTGAAATATAAACTTTTTCTATACTCGAATCAACTGAGTGCATTTTCTTACTGTTTGCTGTTGAAAAATCTGTCAATCCCAACATCAGAAGATCCAGCTACAGCGAAGTTGGAACTACCAGTGTCGACTACAACACTGAATCTTTGGGCAGGACTCCCTGAACAATAATAAGTTATGACTTTATTACATGCTAATTTATCAATAACTGAAGAAAGAGGTTACTAAAAAGGACAATTTCCAACCCCCATTCTTGCTATCTTGGGAGGCATCAGACTTACCTACCTAATGATATCATGAGATAATTATAATAAATAAATGATGTGAAGACAGATATTTCCAACCAAAATTGAAACTGAATCAGTCACTTGACTTCTTTGTTTGTCATAATTTCATAGGGATATTGCAGCAGCCTTAGAAATTCCTAAACTTACACAATTAAACTTATTTTGAGTGTACATAAGTGTAAGCATTTTTTCCGAAGATGTCTATCCATTTCTGAAAGTGCTTGAAATACCTACCTAGAAATATATCAGTGAAATATCCCTGCTCGGGCCGTCCTGTGATCTCCACATTCGTACTCCGTTTCCACCTCCTACCTTCACTATTATCTGAAGTGGACAATGCATTATATTATACACTTCTGATACTAAATACTACTGATGATTATACAATAATCACACCACGTGTCATACTATTTCGGAACTTCTTGTGTGCGAGGCTTGCTGAGCTAGCAACAGTTTAGATATTTCCCGAGGCTTGCCGAGGGTAATATCGACATTTTGAAACACGAGGCTTGCCGAGTTATGAAAATGTCGATATCGTATGACAGGGCTGTGATAAATGTTTTATTGCACTTTAATAGGAGCTTAATTTGGGGGAGAAGCAAAAATAAAGGCGTTGTAAAGCTACTGATGAATGGCCCCAGTAAATTTGTTTAATCGTTTTAGTACATTGAACTAATTGTCTAATTAATCAAATTCATAATAGATTCTCGCACGCCAGTTAACATTCATAGGGACAATTTTGTCCGCGTCCTTAATTAAAGAATTGCACCGACTGCTACATGAAGCCCAGGCCCACGAAAGCCGCTTTCTGGTTTACTGCTGTTTCAGAAGAGTCGGCCAATTATCAGTATCACGTGACCCTTAACACGTGACGCAATGACCGTTTAGATAGGCTCTGGCAGCAAGTAATTGGTAGTGTACGGTGCACAACATTTGTTGAAGCTGAATGCAAAATAAGATCGCCAATTGTCAATGTATACCCCATTAGGACCCTCCTAACGGAGCCTACTGCAATTTATGTCAGATGAACCAGTTGTCACTCGACTGAAAGGCATTGGCAGATTTTGGTATCTTCCCTCTCTTGAACAGGCTGGCCACCACCGATCTGTTCATTGCAAGAGGCGACCTGATATTAATTTTGCTTTTCGTCCAAATTTGGCTCCAAAGTGTGATAATATATCTAGTACTACAGACATATAATTCTACTGATATTATATTCTACTGATGTATACTTCTACTGATATTATACACTACAATATAACAGGCATCAGCTTTAATAGTAAATGTGTTGATAATGGCAAGAGAAAGATTTCATTTGTTTTGTTAGAATGACATTACTTTAAATGTAACAAGTCCCAATTCTGGACTTAAGCTGAAAAAGTTGCTTGTGACAGTTCCAAGAATTGAGGTGTTGCTATTAGATGGGATTTCAGATATTCAACTATTCAGAAAGATAGTTACCAATCACCTTGAAGATTTCCCTGTAAAGGTAGTTTAACAGCAGAGTTCAATGAGGCACATGCTAGAAAATACAAGAGGAAAAGGGATTCTGCCATCCATTAATACATCATCTCTTGCTAAGTGAATTGACTGTCAAACTATGATTGAAGCAACGGAAATTACCCCATCAAAACAGCAAGACGATTTACAGGGTTTAATTGACACTACTATATGTGAAGAGGTGTGGTTAAAATTTGTATTTATAATGCTAAACTGATATGTTGTTGGGCAACACTTTGTAATTACCAAATATCAAGAGATATAAACGTGAAAAAGCAGGTAAAACTGCATTTAATTCTTAATATTGAGCTAAATGCAGTTTTATTCTGCTGCCATAGCAGTAATCAGATCCAAGGCATTGAGAGCTCTTGAACCAGCCTTATCAAAAATATACATTGAAAGAAGCGCTCTAAGCTTGTTGCACCTAGTGCAGCATGTCTAAGCAGATTTGTACCAATCAGACACTAATTCCACTTTTAAGCGGCTAGGGTTGTGACTTGTGGCTAGGGTAAAGGTAAGGACAAAATAAGGTTGGACTTTGGTGAACATCAGCTGCCTGATTTAAGATGAACTATCCTCAAATGGATGGCTCACCCAATTGAATCTGCAGCAGGCTTTTCAAAAATTTGGAAAATCTGACCTGGTTGTTTGAGAAGTAAAAATAATAATGATAAAGTAAGGTAGTTTATACACTAATTTAAATAGATAAATAATTTAAATAATATAGCCTTGTGCTCAGCTGTGTGAGATACATATCAATCTAACAATAGATTTCAATAAAACAATTAATTTATGTTTCTTGCTAATAATCACAAAGCAACACGAAAATCATTACATTCAAAGGTAAGGTAGTTTAGAAGCCCTGGAGATTCAGCTGCACATCAATCTGGGTGGTAGCTAACAGGGCAAAGGGGTGCTCTTACTTTTAGCTTTTGGGCATATCGTTAGATACCATTTTGGGGGTTCAAGAATACAAGCATATGATCATGCAGATTGGATTGGAGATTCAATTTAGTGAGAAGGAATATTATTGGAATGCATGACAGTGGCGTAACGTAGTAGGTCTAGCCAATATGGCGCCCCTCGGCGATGAAAATGCGCCCCTAATTGGCGCCCCTGGTGTAAGGGCTTACTTGAAGCAATTTGTGAAAAATGGCCAAAAAATCTAAATAAATAGTGAAGTTATTAAACCAAACACGCGATTTTGCTAGTTGCGCAGTTAATCTTGCAAAATTGTCCCATATTTTTTATAACGATTTGGCGCCCCCTGATGACGGCGCCCCCTGGCGTAGCCGGGATGGCCGGGGCATCGTTACGCCGCTGATGCATGATTCATAGCTGCCATTTTAGGATAAAAATTGATTGTGCAGTTGATCTCCACTTCATGGCATTGATTTAATTGGTTTTGGATTTTATTAAGGAGAAAGCTAAATCCGTATTCAATTTAAAACAGGAATACATTTGGCATCTAGGACTTATGCTTGACAGGAAGTTACATGTTCACAGTTCATTAGCTCCAGAAAAGTAAAAAGATGTATAAAAATTATATAAGAAACTAAAATACGACAAGATAAATTTATTTAAGATTTTGTTGAGGAGTGCATTTCTCAGGTATTGATTTTGTTGAGGAGTACATTTCTCGGATATTGAATAGGTTTTATGAACCGAAAAAACCTGTGGTTAGTTAGTGTACACCGAAAGAAAGTCCTAATGGTTCTTAAACGTGATATCTTGAAACAAGTACGTAAGTTTTATCCCTCTGTAGATGTAAAATTTGAGTGTAAGTGGGGTTTTGGAATAAGCAAATTGTTTAATTTAAGAGTTGTTTCCCTTTCAAATGTAAAAGTGGAATAGTTTTTTCTATACATAATTACAAATGTGGGCAGAGTGCTGCTTATATAGGTAAGACTAAGAATACTCTATTTGAACGATTTTGCGGGTCTAATGGACATTTCAATCGAAATTCTTGAACACAGAAAAGTGCGTGTATGGAATATGTCGTAGGTACAGGGGACCCTGAGTGCAATTTTGACTATACTATTAAGATTTAAGATGATTGTGATGTGGACTACAGACCTGGAATTATTGAGAATATCTATTTGAAATTTGACAAGCAAAGTTTGAATACGCAAGAATATTCTTTAATTCCACTCAAATTTAATAAGAATTATAATAAGAATTATAGTTTTAGCATGGACTCAGTTTGTACTTGTTTGAATTTCTGTAGGATTTCAAATTCACAGTTAAGTCTAGGGTGATTAATGCAGTTCGTAAGAGTAGTTTAAATTTCAGATCTTTTACATTTTAGATGCAAAATTATCCTATTTTCCAATTTATAGTATTAACTCTGTAATTTACTAAAATATTTGACATTTTCGATTTTGTTTACCGGGCGCTGCGCAGTTTTCTCTACAACAAAGACTGAGGTCCCCAGGCAAAAATTTTTCAACATTTAAGGTTTGAAAATGGCAACTGTGATTGCTGAAATATCATCACTTTCAGTTTCATTACCTACGAATGCATTTATCATTTATTTCTTCTTTTAGTTACAATGAAGTTTAAAAAGCTATTTTAGTATCAGCATTTTTGACGAGATTATATCCGTCTAACGTTCTAACGTTCAGCTTTAGCTGCGTGAGTCGGGTATCACCGCGACAACAGCATTTTTACGATATTATATCCGTCTACCTTGTTAATTTTACAGTGTTACCAGGACTAGGCACAAGGCAACGTTTAGCAACTTATACCCTTTGCCCTTATATAGAGATAAAATGCGAGCCGGGCCGCGCCGCGCGCGCGGCGGGCAAGTCATGAGGTAACACATCGACAATCATAAATTTAGTACGACATACGAGTACCGAGTACTGCGTGGCTTCAATTTCTCTCCGGCCTCACATTGCCTAGCGCTAGGCATTATGCTACCTTTGGTGGCGCGCATGACGCGGTAGTTGACGCGACGCACCTAGTGTCTGACTTTGTCCGACCCTCATTTAAAGTTGTTACTGTAAGTTGATAACCTACTGTCGCGGCCATCACGCGCTTTCACGCTGCTGTTCAAACGAGGCACGCAAAATGACTCTGGTTAGACTTAGAGCATGAATATGAGCAACGACCCGCGCGCAAAACGGCGGCCGGCTTTAGTTTGTAGGTTACAAGCACATGGTTTGAAGCTTTGAAACTGAACAGTGAACAGAACGTTCGCTATACTAAGCCAATGCAACGCAGTGCAACTGCACATAGGTGAGCTTCTGCGCCGCGCATCCGTCCTAATTTTGCACAGGGATATATAGTGATTATATACGTGTTAAACAAACAAAACGTAAGTTTAACTTCACTTGTCTGACCCTCATTCGAAGCGAATAAATAAATGTGTCGGGAGGGTCCGCGCTGCACAAAACTCCACTTAACCTGAACAACTCAAGGTGCTGGTGGTCAGATCTTTGATCTTGTCTGCCTTTGTCCAACCCTCATAGTCATTCGATTTCGACCCTTACCGAGAATAGAATGACGGGAGGGACGAGGGTGCGCTCTGCTGTACAAGTCATATCTTAAGAACATTGACCATATGTCTTACCACAAAGTGCTTATTAACCATGAACCTAAACCACTCTCAGTGCTCAGCCTCTTACAAGTATACTTGTAAGTTGTAGGTGAATTACCTACTCATACTGTCACGGCCATCGACATCACGCGGACTCACGCATTTCTAGCCTCATGGCGACATGAATTTCCAAGAAATTCTAGACGCGCATCTCCCGTTATACAATATATATCCAAGCCTCCAAAGACGCTATAAAGGGAACTAAACTATTTAGCTTTCCCTCACTGTAAAGGGTCTCAACTCCTGTTTTTTTATACTGATCCTGATAGTTAAAACAAAGAGCAGAATGGTTTTTCTCTCTGCAGGAAAAGGATGGTTTCTCTAAAGTTAATGTAACATGTAAGTGGTCGTGCAGCCCCATGGCCATAGTAACTGTGGCGTATTAAAATTAAAAGTAAAACAAGTCAAATATGTTCACCAGACAATAAAAACTTGAAATGTTATTTTCAAACTAAAACTGAAACGCAACAATAATAGAATAACTTAGAAAAACGCAAAAAGCCCTCCAAAAAGCTACAACATTCACAACTTTGGTTGGTCGTTACGGTAAAAAATATCGTACGAGTCGACAAATTCGAATACAGATCAAATTAAGAGATCAACTGATCATGCAGCAAAACTGTAAGTTAAACAAAATACATACTTAACTTCAAAAACTCGCAAGGATTCTAGCTAAGCCATAAAATTCTGCTATCAATTAAACCCTCAAACATTCCAATGTTGAGTAACAATGAGACAACATTTTTACTATGGAACCATGATACGACAACTAAATTATACAATAATTTTATTATAACAGAATAATTCTATAATAAACGAATTCCAATAATTCTATTCTAGATTAAACCTCGTGCACAATGAGTGATTGTGCATCAGGTTTAATCTAAATAGAATAACTGATATTCTGTTATAGAATTTTTCTGAATGACTAAACCTATCAAGCGCAATAAAAATAGAATCAAAATAATGTGAATTTTCTGAGGTCACTTATCCTGTGAAAATCTGCCTTATTTCACAACTTGACGAGTGACGACATCACAAACAACAGCATAATGACGTCATCACCTCGTCTCGTTCACAGTTCGCCACGGCTAAACGTACTGAAGATGTTATCCTGTTTTCTATCGGACTCCTCCGGGGGGTCCAGGGTATTCGCTGTAATCCATCTGATCTTTGAACTGCTTGACGTAGTGTAGTGAGTGTGACAGCCTGAAGGAGGTGAGAATTGAGGTCTGAGTCAGGGGTGGTGAAACAGAAGGTTGGGTCCAGGGGGACATGGCCCCCCAAAAATTTGGATGGGGAGGGGGCCAAGATATTCCGTATTGAAGGTTGCAATTTTCAAATCTTCTCCATGCAGTTCTTTTAAAATTAAAGGTACATTCCTTTATTCTAGTACGGCTCTCTTAAACATTAGAACGCCGTGTAGCTCTAGTATAGCGAAGACCCATAAAAAAACTCTTGGCTGCCCAAGCCGGATGTTCTTACAAATAACAATAGGAATAAACGGAGAGTGCCGATTGGCTAGGCTGCTACATAGAGTTCGGTGTACACGTTAAATATAGATAAGAATAACACCAAGCTTTGTCACGTGGGATACCGGGTCATGTCAATTGTCAGGTGACAGTAGTTAGACAACATACGTAAGCAGGAAAATGTAACTCTGATTGTAGAAATCGTAGAAATGGGACATTCTCATTGGTTCAGCCCGTTCACGTGACGTTCACGAGGGTAGAGCCTTGCAGCATGATTTCACACTTAATGGCCTAATGGGAGCACTGCCCCGTTACAGTTAGCCATACATTTGTTTGTTTACCAAACGGATTTTGTGCTTTTTAGACTTTAAGTTTCAAGTTGAATCCTCCTACACGCAATAATAAATAATGATAATGTAAAACCATAGATAAGAAGATATATCTTCTTATACAGAAGGAAATATCCATACAGGTGCTAGATTTTTGTGAAACGTGAAGAGGGGGGTTTGCAACAGATGTGTATGGGATAGATATGCCAGGTTTCATATAACCAAGCTGGGACGCATATCTATTTACGTTAAGCACCAATGTTCACTGATTATGCCCATATTCAGATTGTAAAGTTAACTTTAGTGCTTTGTTTATTTTCTTTATCTTTCTGAAGTATTTCCAAAATGCATAAAAACTCGACGAACATCAGCGATTCCCGACAATAACTTAGGAACTTAAATGTTTATTCTAACGCCGACTTACTGGTTGAATGCGTTGAAGAGAGTAACGACTTCTCCACGTTCCAAAGCAAGGTTCTCCGGCTTTCCTCCGCTAAACAAGATCTTTAACGCTGTACCCAGCCCCCGGATCTAGAGAGAATAAGTTGTTACTTTACTGGTCAAGCAAGTAAAGAAAATACTACATAATATGATGGATGAATAAATGCATAACTCTGGATCGACAGAACAATGATATACACAACTAGACCCTAATTTCAATAAATCAAATAAATCCGATTTAAAGTGACGTACCTGAATTTTTCCCCACAGTCTACACTTATCGCACGTTACACAGTCCATTATTTGAGATATGTTTCTGAAGTGAACCAGAAAGTCGTTCAGTATTTCCCCGGCCGCTGGACCTGAACAACAAGAAATAAACCTGATGTTTACAGGCAGACATTTCAGATTTGATATGCAGGAGCAGCTTTATCTGCTGGACCTGAACAACAAGAAATAAGCCTGATGTTTACAGGCAGACATTTCAGATTTGATATGCAGGAGCAGCTTTATCTGCTGGACCTAAACAACAAGAAATAAGCCTGATGTTTATAAGCAGACATTTCAGATTTGATATGCAGGAGCAGCTTTATCTGCTGGACCTGAACAACAAGAAATAAGCCTAATGTTTATAGGCAGATATTTTTGATTTTTTAGTATCACGCAGGGGCAGCTATATCAAGGAAAATGCCACAACATACCAGAGCAGGTATTAATTATTTAATTGTGCGTTTATATTATCGCGGCAGTTCGATAAATAACAGCGCTGGGTAGGGCCATTTGTTTATCGCGGTGGTGGCGAAATTTGCAGTTTTCCGCGACAAATCGCGAAATTTGCGTTCTTCCGCGATAAATCGCGAAATTGACAATTCTCCGCGACATATCGCGATGTCATCCCATTCCGCGTCAAATCACGAAATTAGTATTTTTGCCGCGAAACACTGCATTCTGGCTTGTCGCGGCGCAACGAAATTTGGCAAAATTTACCGCGATTAACAAATGGCCCTGTTGCTGGGTTGCGTGACTAAAAACTAGATGTTAACATCTTACTTCTTCAGTTTACTAGTCAGTTAAACACAGACATACTGAGTGGGGGGCCTAGAGAGCGCCCTTTTCGAAATTCAAATTTGCAACCAGGATTGCAAAACTCTTAAATTATTTCAAGTATGATAGTAGTCTTGATAACTTGGCAGTATTAAAATATAGCACTGTGCTGGGTTATTTCACAAAAAACAAGATGACAATATAGCACCTTTAAAGAGTTGTGCCTCATCAAACGTGTCCGGACAAGAAAGCAGACTCTCCACAATATCCACCACGTCCTCCTTTGTTTTTGTGTCCTCCTCTGGGTTTCCCGTGTAGAAATCCCAGCTCTTCCATAGCGGCAACGCCTGAAAATTTCAACTTTAAACGCGAGATTACTCCGATGTAATTCTCGGGACAGAGTTGCTGTAAATTTCAAGTTTAAACGCGAGATTACTCCGATGTAATTCTCGCGACAGAGTTGCTGTATATTTCAAGGTTAAACGCGAGATCACTCCGATGTAATTCTCGGGACACAGTCCCTTTTCTTACACGTAATAATGACACGATTTTAATGAATTCTGCTGATACAAAAATATTTCTTTCCATTGATCTGAGGATAGGGTTAAGACAAAGATAAATACGGGCATGTCGTTGTTGTTGTTGTAGTTGCTGTCTACAATTAATCTACACTACTCCGTCCCTGACAGACGATCCTAGTTTCAGTGAGCAGCCATGTTAGTGTTTTTGTTATTCAAGCGTGCGGATTTGACCAATTTACCATCAATTTGGAGGCGAGCGTTGGCGTAATCTTAAGGGAATTGAATTTTCCATGGTCTTAAGTAAGAGCTGGTAGGGCTAAATAGCGCATTTAAACCTTGCAGCTGGAGATTGTACACGCTTTTCTTGTGCTCATCTTTTGACCTATCAGTACCACGGCTTGTCAGTAGCGAAGTAGGGATTTAAGTTCTAGCCCATTCGTACAGTTGCACTCATGCTGTATAACTAACGATAACTACAGTTAGTGATTTCCACTTCTTTGGACTGTGTGGATAAATCATAATTGGATAAATCACTCATATGATTCGTCAACAGAATGGTAGTAACAAGATAATTTAAATTGCTTCTCTATTGAAAACTTAACCAGTTTTAAATTACTCAATAACATATCTACTTTACAACTTGGGTTCTTGAAATTTTCTCACTTTTAATTTTTAGTTTTAGATTATGAGTTCAGGTATTAACCCTTTCCACTTTTTATAGGCTAAGGATGTAAATTCAGTTTACAAAGAATTCACCTCATTTTGTGCTGTTTCACTGCGTCTCCATGACACACCCAATGTGCGATTTACTATAAATAGCTCCCGACCCCTCATAGGCAAAGATCAGCAATTCTTCCGAGTTAGGATAGTATTTCCCAGTAGGGCGAGTTAAAGTACCCTATTACCATACTTTTTGTTTCCAACAGTTAAAGGGGCCTTACTCGTTTTATTTCCATAAGTAATTCATGAGATGAGGTGAATGAAGGTCGAACCATGCAGGTCAGCGGGAATAGTTCCTGGTTTCCAAATTACACAAGGAAGATCTTGTAGGTGCTATTAGACAGAGATAAACGCGGGGCCCTGTGATTGGATCAGGCCCGTAGTTAGGGGGGGGGGGACAGGGGGGTCATGACCCCCCCCCAATTTGGGGAAGGGTGGGTCAAATATGACCTGCGAAGCAGGTCATTGACGCCCCAGATTTGACTACTGTCTAAACATCTAAATTTTCATTGCTGAAAACATAAATTTTAATCAGTATTGGACATACAATACTTTTTTGTTGATATTTCTTATTCAATAGCTATAAGCTAACAACTTGAATCTTGACACTTATCACAATCGAACATGATACTTGCCATTGCCCATTGCCCATTTGCTTATTATTCTCGATTGCAAAATTGAAAATTGTTATCTATATCATTTAAATACCCTGATTTATCTAAC
>JH154184.1:427805-445870 GCA_000226015.1 Mnemiopsis leidyi | reverse complement strand
AGGAGGAGGAGGTGGGCAAAATCATGAAGGTGACATTATTTTGGAGTCGAAGATATTTCATGATTTGCGCACTTGCACTTAGGGCAGATACGAATTCAGGCGAAAGAAGCTCATGTAGGAAGAATGTTTCGTCGTGGCAAAGGAAGCAAGGCTTGATCCAACAATACGGAGAAGTTTTGGGGATTATCTGTTCAGGAAGAGAGGGCAGCCCGCCAAAAAAGAACAAAAAGAAACTGTCCTAGCCGAAACTGAGGCATCTTATTTTATACGAGGAAGAATTCTGAGCGATTTGCAGGCTGTAATTTAACCAAATTAATGTATAGGGTATAAAAAGGTGCCATTTTTGGAGTTTGGGTTGTCCATGGGGCATCTCCGGGATGGTTTAATGGCATTTAAACACTTAGCACAGAATATATTGAGAGTATAATGATGGAAGTCACCTGACTCCACACCGGCCAACCAATAACGGAAACTCAGACCACGTGATAGGGTTTCGGCAAATCAAAACCGGAGAAAGCATCACGTGAGGGGTGTAAGGCCATAACAACTAGGACTCCAAGGGATAAACTGTGATAGTCCGGGAATAGTAATGAGCTCCAAGAAAGAGAGATAAGGAGACGTCAGTGGGCGTGTCTCTGTTAGCTCCAAATTTGAGACAACGTCGACTAAGGGCGGCGAGTTTGCCAAATTTTCATACCTCAGAATTTTTGGGCAAAACAGTTCTGCTTTTAAAGATACTCCGGGATTGATTGGCAGGCAATCGGGTGAACGTCTTGATGAAGATAGAAAAACTATTTAATAATTCCTTACTTTTCAATGACTAGTTAAAGAGTTAGATGGACTGCAGTGGATAACAGCAAGGTAGTGAAACTGCCCCAGAACATCGTGCCCCACAACATTTTGTCCCACGAATTTTGCCCCAGCGATCCTAACCTTAACCATAACCCTAACAAAGAACTGTCTGTTGTGGAGTAGGACGTTACTGGGGAACAACGTTCCGGGGCAGGACGTCGGCCACCGGATACGTGTAAGATAGATACATGTACGGTGGATACATTTACGGTGGATACATGTACGGTGGATACATGTACGGTGGATACATGTACGGTAGATACATGTACGGTGGATTCATGTACGGTCGATAAACGTACGATGCGTCTGTAACTATCTCCCAGTTTCCCACACTACATCTTACCTTGTCAGGTTCCTGCTCGTCAGGGTTTACAGGGTAAGCCAGCTCTGTTTCCTCGTACCCCGTCTGTGACATCCTCTCGTCAGGGTTCCTATTGGGTGGGGGCGGGTCTGGAGAGTTGAGACAGGTTTGTATCAGCGCCTTTCCCGTCTCTGTAAGATGTGTTATTAACCTCTATTATCATTGAGTAATGTGGTTGTTTTGAAAGTTCAGATTTCTACTAGGTAGACTCGAAAAGTCAGTTTTCGTGTGACCAATGACCATATTATGTGAAGTTTAGCACGTTTTATAAGATCATATCAAAAATTTATAATTAAATTTGACGATATAGTTAAGAAGTTAATTGGTAGTTGGTACTTGTAAAAAAGGAATGTTAAGATATTCAACCTGAGGTGATCATTGGTTGAAGTTTAGGAGTAGCGAAAGTGTACACGTGACCCGTTTCCGAGGCAACCAGCAACATGACCTGAGTTCCTGTCAGAGTGCTCAGTTCGTACGCCTGAAATAACACAGTTTTACTGTAGGGTTTTGATTAAGGGGCCGCCCGATTTTCCTGACCGCCTGAAATAACACAGTTTTACTGTAGGGTTTAGTTATAGGGGCGCCCACTTTTCCAGAAATAGCAGTTTTACTGTAGGGTTTAGTTTTAGGGGCGCCCAATTTTCCTGACCGCCTATTGTTGAAACTCCAAACAATTGTGCTTATTCACAACTGTGGAAATTCGTGATCATAATATGTCCGTAAGAGTAAGAAATAAAAGTGAAGCTACATTTGTTTACAAAAACCAGTGTTTAAAAACTAACTTTATTACAACACGATACACGTGATCCACATTTTAGTACGGTGTTCCGTGTTGATCGACTCAAGACTTACATCGTCACACCACCACAACTGTTCTGATCAGCATCACATTGTATACACACTTACGTGGATGTACGGAATACGTTAAGGAAGGACAAGAAGCAGCAATTCGTGACACATGTATATAGGACGTGATGACGTCACGTTTCCATGGAAATATGCCAATGACCATTTAAGGTAATATTGCATGTCGGACAAGGAGTCCTACTGTAAACTGTAGAACTTGTAATGCTTGTCCTGTGCAGGACGGATCACTTAAAGTCGCAGTGTTAATTAAGTTTACTGGTGTTGCTGCATTGGTAACTTTTTATCTGACTGATTTACAAATTTTACCCAAGATCCAGGTGGTGTCAAACTCAACAGGAAATAACTTTTCGCATTCAATTAACTGTCTTTTAACTAAGTTTAAGATTTCATGTAACTATGGCCGTTTGCCCGTATAGCCAGTTCTGACAACTTCATTAATACCACAGAAGTGATATGTGAAAGTTGTCCGATTGACATTGAAAGTAACAGTAGCAATTACAGTAACAGTAACAGTAACAGTAGCAGTAACAGTAACAGTAACAGTAGCAATTACAGTAACAGTAACAGTAACAGTAGCAATTACAGTAACAGTAACAGTAACAGTAGCAATTACAGTAACAGTAACAGTAACAGTAACAGTAACAGTAACAGTAACAGTAACAGTAACAGTAACAGTAACAGTAACAGTAACAGTAACAGTAACAGTAACAGTAACAGTAACAGTAACAGTAACAGTAACAGTAACAGTAACAGAAACAGTAACAGTAACAGTAACAGTAACAGTAACAATCACAGTAACAATCACAGTAACAGTAACAGTGACTTTGGTTGGTTACAATCACAGCGACTGTAGCACACTTCTCATTATATGTACATAGTGATACAGAATTAAAGTCTAAAGCAAGCTTGAAATGTTCATAACACTTTGATATAATTCACACTGTAGCAACAAAGCTCATACAAATTCAAGTATCTAGATGGTGACATATACATCGTCAGACTAATGTATATAGTCTGCAAATTGTACACTACATTCGATATACACACACTCTATTTAGATAAGTTTGTAGAACACAGTACCATGTATGTAAGATAAAGGTCTCGTGGGTTACAACTTTGCACATGAGTAGCTAAATTTCCAGCAACTTTGGCGTCAGTACAGCAAATTTTATTAAATATTGGTATTGGAAACATCCATAGATAACTGATCTTTTACACTGCAAAAATTCTTATTGAATATCGGAAAAAATCATGATAACTCCTAGGAGACGGGTTTCCGATGTCAGCCTACCGTGTTTGGCGAAAATACGAAATTTGTTTTTTTCAATATGGTGTTGATTTGACTATTTTTCTCTAGTCTCGACAGCGACTGTTACCAGGGACTAATTGGAAAATTGTAAATCTGACCCAGTAAATACTAACTTTTAGAAAGGGTGCGAGTTTTATATTACGGATCCAAGTGTCTTACTCAAAGCTACTGCTTTAAATTTACTCATTTTAGAGTAGCATATATCTGTCCCTGTATACAAGTTGCACATACAACTTGAACAAGATTGTAACAACATCGATTTTACACTTAAAATTTCACATAAGAAGATATTTTTGAATGAGGTGAAAATCAATTAATTAATTCTTGAAGCTATGCCGAATTTAATCCGACAAAACTTCATCAGATTGATGATTCCATCAGATTGGTTGCCGAATCTCGGTGACTGCTAATTTATTTGAACGTACTTAAGTCCTTCATAGCAACAAGACCGGAGGGGTGTTGTGCATTTAGCATATTGATGAGTGAGAGTAAAAGGAGGTGACAGTAATCAACACACTTAGCAAGGAAGAAGTTGGTTCAAGGCCCTCAGGGGTTTAAACAGGTGACATAATGTTTGCAGACTATTCATTGTGCTGGCCTAATAGCGACTCGAACGGGCGAGTTTGATAGACTACACCAAATAACGTTCAGCGAGTTGTGAAATTTTTAGCGACTCGAAGGGGCGAGTTTGATAGACTACACCAAATAACGTTCAGCGAGTTGTGAAATTTTTAGCGACTCGAAGGGGCGAGTTTGATAGACTACACCAAATAACGTTCAGCGAGTTGTGAAATTTTTAGGGATTTATAGCTTAGAATCGAGTTGAAATACGACTTGGGTGGTTTTACTTCTGACTTCAGAAATGCTTAAAACTACTGATAAAAACGTCATAGCACTATTCGCTAGAGCAGTCTAAGATATATTTTATTCAAACCTCGTAATATCAAGATATCTTGATGTATAAAATGTGAAAAGTGACCAAGACGAAAATATTACAAACACAAGATTTTAACTGCCGAACGTGAGAAATCCATTCTTTTATGTCAATAGTAGAAAAAGTAATAATTCACACACTTTCAAGCGGATAATTATGATACTAGAATTCCTGTAAGACAGTTTATCTAGGTTTAAGAACAGTGACTTTCATTACAGCGAACTTTATATGTTGCATTTACTATTTAACTCGGATGAAGTCGGTAAAATGGGTCACTCATGGAGCTACTTTAAAGTTTGGAATAAGGTTCGACATAATGGTGAGTGTAACGGCAGTCTAAGATCTATATACTTAGAAGATCTCAACGAGAAACCAACGACTTAGATTACAATCAAAAGAAATACGAACGATTACAAAAATACAAGTATCCACTGTGGCATCGAAACGGAAAGAAAACACAAAATAAAGCATCTTACCTTCTTCATGATGCCAGTTTTCCGTTTGCTGAACGTCGTATACCGTCTCAACTTGTTCGAGATAAACTCCATCCTGATTCTGACTCTGCCCCTGGTTTTCTTATCAGTAGTCACTTCACTGCCCCCCGATGTGCTGTTGACTGAACGGTGTCTGGCACGAGATCCCTGCTGAACGTGGTGATCTTGTCCCATGTTGTGGTGTTGGGGCGGCATCCCCGAGCTGGGCGGGACGCCTTGTCCCAGAGGGATGTTCATCGGTTCCAGATGTCTATGTTGGGGTGGCGTCTGCTGTTGTTGTTGCTGCTGCTGCTGCATCCCATCGGCTTGGTCCCGGTAAATGGTCTTGTCCATCTTCCTCTCCTTGTTTGTCTTTGTGTTTCCTTTCCGAGGAGAAGTACACTGCTTCTTGCTTGGGTAGCCTGAATTGTTCCCGCCCGACGCTGCTCGAACCATTTCCGGACTTGGACGATCGAATTCCATCGGTTCGGCCATCTGCGGCAAGATCACAAGCGGTTGTCAGAGATACGAAGACCAGAAATGGAAGAAGAGAACACGTGTTGACCGCGTATGGCAAGGAGAAAATTAGATAACCTTTTACGGTAACACAATATCCTCCTTATATGGCTTAATGGCGGAGGGGTACTACCAAGCGTTGTACTTTGGTACACAGCAATTTGATCAAAATACCTAATTTCTACTGCAAAGACTCAAAAGACACAAAACTATCTTAAAATATTAAGAATTCATAAGATAAGTATCTTTTAAAGGGAAGAGAAATAAGTGTTTTCGATAATACAGGGCAAATAAAATCGTTGTACGCATATAGGTACTAACGTACTTTTGTAGACCTAACTTTGAAGACGCTAAAAGGCAGTCTACACACACCCCATAAGGTAATTAATTGGCTGGACCACAACGCACAACGTGATTTGATTTCGCGTTGGATAACTCTCGAATATATTTTCGATTTTGTTGTTATAGTGCGCGGCGCTTCCTATTATAGTTTGCGCGCATTGATAAATGATCAAAAAAAGGTATGACGTAGTTCTTTGTTATGTTGTTTTTAATGCCTAATCTTATTAAATTACCTGTCGAAGTATTACCCAACTTGCGCGCGGCTCGCAGCTTTGCATTTGCTGCTCTCTGGCGTTTCGTTAAAACAGTAGACGGATATAATCTCGTCAAACCCTCTTGACATTTTATTTTCTTCGCATAAGGCCGATCAGGATCAGACAATGTCATATCAACGAGTAAGACAATTACCTAGTTATTAATATTTTATATCCGTTAACGAAACGCCAGGAGTGCAGCAAGCTGCAAACCGCCGCGCGCGCAAGTCGGGTAACACCTCGACAACAAGAAAAAGTTATTGCTTCATGCTTTAACCAAAGCCCTTTCGCGCGCCGCGCGTAGCAGTCGCTGCGCGCGGCGTTAGCACTCGGTTAGGTGAACTTTTGCTACACGTTGTATAGCCCTGCTGCCGCGAAAATTTTTTTTTAAAAAGGGTCACAACGTGAGACAAATGAACTTCACTGCACTGTGACCCGGCGGCGCGCGGCCACGCAAGGCAAGCTACGCTTTGGTGGCGCGCTACGGATGCTACGCTCTATGGCTGCTACGCTCTGGTGGCACAAACGGGCTGTGGTTAGAAAAACTATGTGAGCACACTGTGTTGTGTGTGAATGTGAGCGAGCTGGTGATCTCAGACCCGTCCTAATTTTGAGCCGCCTATGTGCTATACTGGTTTTGCAGCTGGTTTTGCAAAACGCTCATAAAATATAAACTTTGAAGAGATTTTATCCGTCTACCGTTCTTAGTACAAAACATTTAGCTTTGAGCTGTGAAAGTGGGATATCACTGCGACAATTAGAAATGAATAATTAATTATAATAAAACGCAATACACGACTTTCCCAGTCTAAGTATGTTTAAATGTAAAACTGTTTTGATGAGTAATTATAAATTAACTACATTGTTGCAATGAATGAAGACATCAAACTGAACACATTCAATAAACTCGTTCCTCAATGAATTTGCTCTAAAGTTGCTTAAAAAAGCTTTTATCAGCTTAAAAGTATGCCAATTATATATTAAGATTTCAGAATCAATTAAAGGTTGCCTGTGTTCCTCTGGACCAGGTCCAAATTAGCTTACTAAACATTTTTATAAAAACATGGAAACAATACCACATATTATTACAACAATAGTGGCAGACGGATCTGACTAATATAGAGATATTTTAAAGATTAACAACAAAAGATTTATAAAGCATCAAAGTTTTAAATAGATGACACGTTTTAGAGGGGGCAAACTTTGCATACTTGTGGAATGCACAAATTACGTCAAAACATCGTCGAATGCAGTAAACTTGTAGTGCGCTTCAATAACAACAAGCATGCCAAATTTTAGAGTGAGCAAACCTACGCACTTGAAACTGTTAAACTAATTTTGTAGACATTATGGCGTCATCGTGGGCATATTCATGTACCCACGTTGCCTGTAATTACACATAAAACGTCAATTTTACCACTGACCCAAATTGCAATTTACGTATAAAATTTGATATCGTGGGTAACAGTTTAATGCTGGGTGTTCCTGCATTAGCGTGATGATATATGAACATATTGAATTAACTACGGCTGAGATTTTTTATTAATAAAAGTTAATGGTATAACAATTTCCAGATTATTTTGGTACTTGGTACATCTGAGTACCCACATACCTACGCAAGCTGCCCCTGATATGAAGAGCAGTCTGCTCTTCTATTCCACAAGTGCAGAGTGCTGTGGACCAGATTGAATTATCCACATGATACAGAAAGGAGTTCAACAAGTTATTCTTGTACGTGAAACTCATTTTCAGGACCTTATCATCCCGAGATAGACCTTGAGAGATCAGGAGAGGGTGAGGAGACACCAAGGGTATATCTGGCCTACGTTGTACATACTACATAATCCAGTTCTGTTAACTTTCTTGCCAAATCAGTTCCATGAATCTTTCATCATGACTTTGGTGTACTTGTATGCTGTTGGAAAAAGGTCAGGTGAAATTTGGATGATCTAAACTTCTTTGGGAAATTTCCCTGAGGTCATTTGATTGCACCTCACTTTTGTAATGTATCAGAAGAGTAGCTTTTTCGAGGGATACAGTCAGTTAAGCAGAAACATTATTTTCTAATGATTGTTCAATTTTCATGTTTTTGGTCCTCTCGTCATGCCTGGATTATGTAGACCTAATATCTACGAAAATATATTTAAGTTTCATTCATTCATTGATCAATGGAAATACTGCTTGCTCAGAAAGTGGGATTGTTTACTCCCCAGTCTGGGGAAGAAAATTTGTGAATATGATGATATGAGTTCAAGTAATATGACCGATATTGGAAGTTTGCACAATAACTTTTGAGACACCTTTATTATGATAAACTTATTAAGGATGTTGCTGAGGATGGACATTGGCTTAATCCATACTTGGAGGTTTGATGAGTGACCTTCCTTACAAGTTTTCCCCATCTTCCTTCTTAGGAGCTTCTTTCCCTAAACCAATCAACTTTCTCTTCAGGTGCTTAAACTTCTTTTTTTATGATTATTATACTTTAATTAAGATGATATTGCTAAGGGATGCTAAAGAATTTGTGCTTCAGGTTATTATTGATATTTTGATTGATTTACTGACACCATTATTTCTATTCCATTGATTTTTTTCCATTTTAGCTAAGATACATACTTCTGATTAATAGTTTTGCCTTCTGAAACTTTTATCCCTAATTAAGTTTTTGAAGACAAAAATTTGTGCTGAATTTTTGTCCCACCCTGTAGTTATAACATAATAATTCTTATGTACCACACAGGGTTTTATGGGTGGTTGAGAGTATGTGGGTTGTAGCAGTACCAGCGATGTGTGCTATCAGTAGCATAACTGTTTACAGACAGACTAAATCTCCATTCTTCTCTGCTATGTCTACTGGTAAATACATATATATCATAGTTGCTAGATCTCAAATTGCTGTTTGCCTTGGAATCATTGCCTTTGCATTCCTCATGAAATGCGCTTAATTATGATACATATTGGCTCGAATTAATTGATATGTAAATTAGATTGTTACTGATCAAACACCCTTCAGTTGCCTGCGGAGTAATTTGGTTGACAGCAAGATATTTTATTCTTGGTAGAGTACCAATCTTCCTATCTCCCCAGTTTAAAGAATGCTTATCTGTGGTGCGGGTTCTCCTTCATCAGATAAACACTAAACTTATTAAAAAGTATGGTTACAGATACCCTCTTATCGTCAACCTTGGTTTGTTGTCTTGTCTTAGTGAATGTTTTACCAATTTAAAGATGATTTAAGTTTATCTTATATGTTAAAGAAGGTTTCTCATTTTCAAAAATACCAACTGTTTCTAATTTCGTTAAACGATTTGTATAAAGAGCAAACAACTTAAGACATGTTTAATTTTTTCCCTGGCTTTAGGATTGTTGACACGATACACTATGACTCGAAGTTTTCATAAAAAGAGTGAAAAAGTTATAGATAAAGAATTAGCAAAGAGTTTATCAAGATACATGGACTTTGCTGCAGCTTCCTATGGTTTGTAATTGTATAGACATCATCTTAGCTATAATTTCTGACTTTAATATATATATGGTGATCAGTTATTCAAATTTATCTGATTTACTACTACTGCAACTGAACTAAAAAATTTATATTAAGGAGTGTTGTTCTATCCCAAACATGCAAAGTCTTCCTTCAAATCTTTCTTCAATACCAACAACATTGAGTCATACAGTATTGGTAGCTTCACCACTACAGTTTCTGTCAATGTTATCTCTCAGATGACAGGGGTATCTCCAGATAAAATTGTTGTTGTAAGTGTAACTTCTGTTTTCTTAACATTTCTTTCTATTCTTATCGTGCATGGTGTTACAGTGGTCAATGTTCATGTTATTTCCATGACTTATCCAGATATTTGACAATTATGTGACAATTGGTAGCTTAGCAACTGACACATAAAGCTGAATTCAGTTCAAAATATTTCAGACCCAATTAATAGGAGAGAATCCCCTGAGACCAAGTTACTACATTTGTATAGACGATGAAACAAGATCAATAGTATTGGTTATCAGAGGTACCCTCACTCTCTCCGATGCTTTTACTGACATTGCATGCTTAACTAAAGAGTTTGTTGGTGGCTGGGCTCATCATGGTATTAGGTAAAATGAACTACCAAATTTGTACTCAGGATTTTGTAAATTCAGGTAGCCCTCACTTACCAAGTAAAGCTGATACCGGCATCTAAACCATCAGATATTCTTTTTTGTTGCCAAGCCACACCAAGCCACACCATTTTGTACTGTTTCATTCTTCAGTGTTGGAGCTGAGTCTATATTTAACGAAACTAAAGTGCTTCTAGAGAACTTCCTTAGAGAGACAGGGTACAATTTAGTGCTCTGTGGACACAGCTTAGGGGCAGGTCAGTAAGAATGTTACTTTAAATCGTCTGTGTGTAAGAACAAAGGGCTGGTATATCAGTTTTATTTTATGTCATTGCTATACATTCATAAAATTACACTGGGCTGGAAACTTAGCTTTATTTGATGTGATCAATGTAAATTTCAAAAAGTACCTAACCATAAAGGAGCAAATACTGTAGCAAATACTCTATATGTGAAACAATATATTACTTCGGTTTGTTCTGTGCAGTAATTTGTGAATTAAACGCCATACTTTTGATCTTAATTAGTCATCAGGGAATGGTTGATCACTGTTACTGTGTTTTCAACTTCTCAATAAACAGGTACAGCAGTTTTACTCACACTGCACATACTTACAAACAAAGACTCACTAACTGAGTCGTTAAGGAAGTGTGACGTCACGTGTTACGCATACGCGCCCCCTCCTGTCTTCAACCACAACGGTTCGTCTTGTAAAGAACTCATATCTACTGAGAGTAACTGGAGTTGTGTCAAAATGTGCTACACTGCTGTTTTTATACTGCGTTTTTTAACTTTAAATTTGGCTTTGTTTCAAACTCATGAAAATCTATTGTCTCAAGTGTTTTACTGATTTGTAATGAAACTTTTACCACATTAATGAGAAGGTTAGTACATGATATATGATGCACTAATGTCAATATTGATATACATTGAAATGCACATATACTGATTCAAGACAAAATCAAAACCGTTCACACGACCCTTGTTCTCAGGACCTGATAAAAAGTGGAGCGATAAAATAGTGACCGTTATAAACGGAATGGACATCATTCCTCGCGCTTCCCTCGCAAATATGTTTTGTCTACTAATGCAGGTACAGTTTCATATGGGATAGCTAGCAAATGTCTCTCACACAAAACCCTTTAGTATATATATATATATATGTCTCATCTGTACTTAGTGTATGTCTTTTTCGTGTCTTTTCTGAAAACACTGTAATTTTTCCAGTTAAATCAAGTACCTTAAACCTATCCCAGAATAAATATATCGGATTTAGCGTGAAATGAGGTGGTTTAATTTTCTACGTCGCGTCTTATGTTACAGCTAGTAACAATATGCTCTTGTTGGCTACTTTAAAATTTAACAATACAAGTGCTTAAATCAAATACACTGGATGATATTGCGGTCCCGCTCCACCTATACATCCGGAGAGAAGTTCAATTTTAAAATTTATAAGTTTAGGGGAAAGTGAACCCATCTAAAGTTCTCATTCTATACAGTTGCAGTACATAGAAAAGCTACCGCTGTCGTTTTGGGAGAGGTGCAGTCTAATAATGGACAAGAAAACTGAACAGTTGGAGGAACTGATGGTTGGTATGGAGGACTTCTTACGAAATCACATAGAAAACTCTGCTGAGGTTTGATGACGATGAATTAAGTATTAACTTTTTAAAGCCTTGATTAAATTTGCTAAAGTCATTAGCTCAGCCTCTGAGAAGTGTTACTGGCAGGGAGCAGTCCCAAATTTTTTTACACGTGATCGGATCGTGTTAATAGACTTTATGTTTGCAAATTTGCATCACCTCATATAATATGAGGTATTGTCATTCAATAGAGATTTATTGATTTTTAGAGTTCACTACTTACATCAACAAACTGATCCTACATATAATTCCTTCAGGTATTTCGTCCACTGTTCCACGTTGGGAAAGTGTTGTGGGTAGACAAAGTTTTAGTCTCAGACAAACAAACCGACAATCAGACCGACAAACAGACTGACGAATGTAAACCAACTGATAGTAGGCATGGAGATATCAGTTTAGGCAACGAGATGAACAGTTCAGTTCCTAGTCTGAGGTCAAACAATTTGACTTGCATTAATAGCTGTGATGGTGTCCTTGAAGACTGTAAGAATGTATCTACTACATCAGAAACTAGGTTACCATTAAATTCTGATTATTCGAGAACAGTTGACAAATCAAAACAGCAAAAAACTGTTCTGAAACCGGTTATTTATCAAGAAGAGCCATTTGAGTGGCAAAGGACGCACATAGGGCATAAGCTCATTGCTGACCATTGGCCCCATGAATATCAAAAAACTTTAAAATTGTTCCTGCAAGCGGAGTGACCAAGTAGATTATAGTTAGTTTTATAGCTGGATTTGTTGTCTTTTGGATTTAAATTAATATCCCAAATAACTTATAAATGATACACCAACTGCTTATTTCGTACATTTTTGATTGTGTCAACTATTTATTATTTTCTTATCTGTGATCACTAGCTGTAGTTCGGTTGTGTACTAGTTTACCGATGTTTTGATTATACATACAACTTATTAACTTGTATCTGTCTCTATTTGATTAATTATATAATTTTATGTAAGTAGGTTTGTTGATCTGTGAACTACTAAAACAGTTGTATGTTACGATTGTCGATTGATCAATAACATTTTGACAAAACTTTGTGTAATGACTGTCTGAGTCTTCTTCTTTAATTTTGAATAAAGATATTTACGAAGGTCGTAGTCGAAAAAGTAAAACAGTAAAAAGATGTTAAATTCAAGACGTATAAATTCTGAATCAGGCATACATTGAACTATTTTTGTTGTTGTTTTGCTTACTTACTTACCTTCAACAAATTATTTTTCTCAAAGGTACATTATTTCTATAGTTTAAGATAAATCGATTTTTGGGCTATAGTTTTATATAAAAAACAAACAAATTTTGATATGAACCCACTTCCTACTATATACATACATTTTAACTTCAGATGGGACAATTATGTCTTTTATCAGTTTTCTGATTAGTTTGTCTTTACTTGCTGTTTCTTCATTTTCTTCTTGTTTCTCCTGCAATAAAAAAATTGTTTAAATTTTCTAAACGTCCTATTTTGTTGTATTCATTGACAAAGGAAGTTCTACCAGTTTTTCTACATTTAAACGTTGATACATCCTAAATCCTAGTACATGAGCAGATTCTGTTCCTTTTTAAATTAATCTGATAAATGTTATCTGCCATTCTTGGGAGATCCTTTGTTGATGTATTCATTTAAAGCATGAAATACTTAATTACAAGAAGACAAAAACCTTTTTTATATTTTTATGCTTTTTAGTTGATCTGTTTCTTACAAAGTAATATTTCATTTTGCCTATCCAAAGTTCTAAATATTTATTACGTAAAATTAGGATAATGTTTTCGAGAAATTTTTGTGAAATTTCGCTGCTTTATTTATTTCAAGTGAGATTAACCAAATTACGGTATGTAGCATCGAGAACCCATCACAGCAACTAAGAGAAAAGCTACTGCTGTACCTATTTTAATACTAGCAATATGGCCGCGTCTTCTTGTCCAGTGGTTGTCAGTAGTGATTATTGCTACAACAAAGAGGTCAAACTATAGATGAAAGGAGAGTGGCTCTTTCATTACGGTGGTTTTACAATCAGAGATACTGACGGTAATGATGTCTTCCAGGTATCTGAAATTGAGATTAAAACAAAATGGCATAAAATTACTTCAATCCTTCCAGGTTTTTCGTGATTGTTTATACTGGGACCTTTAACTGAACGAATTGATGCTCCTAGTTTAAATTTATAAAACTAACAAAGAAGCATCAGCTTCTCAAACTCATTGCAGGTAAAAAATCACGTTTATAGCCAAGAACTTTACAACATGGAAGGGCAAAAAGTAGCTGAAATAACAAGAAAAAAGATGGCTTCAAGAATAACATACCACATTTACAGTGGATCTGAGATGACAGAACGCCGTGCCACATTAAACCTCAGACACTCGGGTCTGCAGAAGAAAGCTCATGTCTACATTTACCAACCTCCATTTGCTTCTAGGGAAGATCCGACAAACATTGATGACATGGAGCCAGATATCATCATTAAAGCTAAAACAGGGAACAACTGTCCTTCGATCGGAGAGGTGGAGATCATTAATAAGAATACTGGGGAAGAGTATGCGGAGATCAGCAAGGAGAAGGCTAGGGAGGTTTTGGGGGAGACTTCTAGTAGGACATTCTTGCTTACTGTAAAATCTGGGGTGGATGTGGGATTTATGGTCATGTGTGCTGTCTTCTTTAACATTGCTGTAAAACTATGATACAAGAATATACAGTCGTCAAGTTAATGAAAAATGGTCATTTAAACAGAGTTTTAATCGGGTTTCAGGAATCCTAATCCGGTATCAGAAGTTTTAATCCGGTATCAGGTAATATTCAGATGCCGTGCTGACCCCATATCCGGTTTCAAAACTCTTGATAGGTCGTTTTAAAAAATTATATTTACGTTCATAGGTATCTTGTCTGTATTACATCTTCTTGCAAAGCTCTTTCGGTCTTCGACACTACCCTTGTAATGGTGTTTATTCTTTAGTGCATATAAACATCCTCTTACTCTCTTATTTAAATTTGTTACACCTGTTATTCAAAGGCTTTCACAGTTATACTGAAGGGGCTCCTCGAAGATTCTACATCTTTTAACAGAGACCCTCCTCATTAAATGCTCAATCACGTTTTCCCAATCATTCGGCTGAGTCGAGATTGATGAGATTGACCAAAATGTAATTGAGGTTTTGTAAGGCAGTCCTTGTGGCTCAGCTTTAATCTATGTTGTTAAGTCACTTGTTGGTATGGTAAACATTAAATTAGTTTTAGTTTTAGTTTTAGTCAGTTTTAGTGAGATTAATTGTTTGACGGCTTTTGAAAGTGAGAAACTGTCGAGTGTTGATCTCATTGCCATCTATCATTCTATCATTTCTCAACAGTTTCGTTTTAATCAGCTGATATATTAACTTGTATCATTTAAGCCTGAAATGCATTGAACAAATTTACGTTTCTAGGTTTACGTGAATATAATTCCTAGGTTTGCTGACCAAGTAGTCTTCCTTTCGCTCCCTGAATTCGACCAAAAGATATTATGAAAATTAACTGTGTGGTGGTCGTCTACATTTTGCTTATATCTCATTTAATCTGCCTATCATATTGTGGTCAATCAGAAGGAAATGGCGAGGAATCAGGCGAATCTTTGAAGAATTTTGGGACTGCAAGACAAGTATTTAATTTTGTTTTTGATTTCGCTGCTGATCGTTTATGGAACTTTTATGGATTTGGACACGTAGTTGATGTGGCAAAGGTCCTTTTAGGTTCGATTGCCTCCGATATAACAGTGACTGATGTCACTGCTGCTAATGAAGCGGTTTACGGACATGAATTCGACAAGTTTGAGGAAAAGCATACGGATCTCATTCTTACTGGAATCAACCTGGTTGAATTTGAGGAGACGGTAAGAAAAATCGCCAGTGCTACATCTTTGCCAGAAACATTCGTGCAGAAAATTCTTCTAGGTAAAGATTCTCAATCAAATGAGCTACAGCAAAACGAATTTCATTTTGACGTTGGAACGGTTAGTAATGTATGGTATTGTATTGCTACGACAGCAAAAGTTGGCACTGATAAGATCGATTTTGCCCTGGCTTTCTTCAATCTTAAATTTAAACTTGCTGACAGAGTAAAACATCATACAGAGACGAAAAAGCTTCTTGGTGTAGAATTGTGGACAAATCATTGGACAACACATGAGCCAAGAAAACTTAATACCCAGGACCAAAACCTGTTCATGACGTACATGCGAATCAAGGCTGGTCAGGGTTTTGTGCGAAAATATCCGAATTACCGTTTTTGACATCTACTGAATCACAAATCCCACTCCTTGATTGATAAATTGTTAATTGGTAGTTAGGTAGTTATAGTGAGGTGTAATTAAGTACTAAAGTAGTAGAATGGGTATTGGGAAATTCGTTGAATCCTATGGTTTTGTAGTTTAATTTATGTATCTTAAATTTTAAAATTCAATATTACTTTGTACGATGATTTTATATGTTTTTTTTTCTAGTGCGATTGTATAATATTCTTACCCCTATTTCTTATTTTATGCTGTATATGATAAATCTGATAGTTTAATAAAATTGTTTACTTTCTACAAAAATACTTTCTCAATAATACAATTGCATTCTTTACTGAATTATACATTTTGTTTCTGTTTATAAATGTTGAAACGTCTTGCAAACTTCCTTGTCAAACCTACCCTTCTGTAGGTAGTTGTTATTGTACAATAAAACCTCACCGGGTCTCTCGGGGGAAAGGTAGAAGGCCCTGTAAATCGAGGGACACGGTAAATAGAGGCACGGTAAATAGAGGTTTTACTGTATAATCCATGTTAACCGTTCCCTCCTGTAGGTAGTTGTTGATGTATACGCAAGCAAGTTGGACGGATTCTCGACTCTCCGTCGCAGGGGTCCGCTGCCTGTAAGCTCTTCACTCGTCACCCCCGTCACCACCGTCAACGCACAACATCATGTCATAACACGCGAGATGACGTGTCGCGAGCGAACCTTGGAGTACCGCAGTATCGTCCAAGCAAGGCAGTCACGCATTGCGGGAGCATATGTTAAACAGAACCATGCGGTGGCCGTCCCACCCACACGCAGCCAGTTCAACAAAGTCGCGGGAACAATCGGACGTAACATCGCCAACACCTGCGAAAAACTGGAGAAACTTGCGCTGCTCGTGAGCAACAAGTCCCTCTTTGAGGATCGCAGTTCGGAAATAAACCAACTGACAGAGATCATCAACGAGGACTTGTCAGGACTGGACCGGATGATCAGCGAGTTACAAGCCTTCTCCAAGAACAGCGCGGTGCAGGTCAACTTGCAGGTGTCGCAACATTCCAACTCGGTGGTGGTGTCATTGCAGTCTCAACTTGCGACTATCACTATGGACTTTAAGGAGGTGCTCGTCTCCAGGACGGAGAGCATCAAGGAACAAAAACAGAGGAGAGATCAGTTTAGGTTGGGACTTTTGTAAAGTCTGATTTTGTAATTGTCTATATTTCTTTGTAAAAAGTTCTGATTTTCGGTGCCGCAGCCTGACATTAGAATGATTTCCATCCAAAATCTTATCATGTTAGTTTCACCTTGCACTAAAAGTTGAAACGATACTTCTTCAGTTCAGGGACGATATCTAGCGCCTACCCTGGGGACGGGTTCCCAGAGTCAAGTCTACTCTTGCAGTCCGAGAGGAGCAGCGCTACTGACACACTGTTAGACTTCAGTGACATGGATCAGAACCAGCAGGCATTGTCCCTCGTCGAGAGTCAGGACAGTTATCTTCAGGTATTTTTACACATGGGCTAAGATATTTGAGTTGTTCGGTATCATTCTTTATGTCCACATTTAAAGAGTGTGGAATGTCGATTTTGATTTTAGCTTTTTGAGCAAAAAATTCTTCACACGGTGTTGCCATTAATTAAAACTCTTTGTTAAATTTCTAATATCCAAATATTACAGGAGCGAGAAAGGAACATCAAGACAATATACAGTAAGATAGAAGAATTAGGACAAATGATGGGCCGCCTGTCCCAGATGATTGCTAATCAAGGTTAATATTTAACTGTTTCTCACTGTTATTTCACATATTTTCCTTGATGTTGATTTATGTCACAAATTCTGACCTAATTAAACAAGAATTGCGGCCGCTTTCACTGTGTCAGGCGACCGCTGAATTTCCCGTATCAATTTGAATTATCATGCCGTTGCTTATTGTAATTAAAATTCGCGAAATAAGGAATCATAATACGCAACCACTTACCACACGTAATTTCGGTTAATTTTCATAGTTCTGGCTCTGCACGTGTAAATACAGACGCGCGAATTAATGCAGCCGTTCAATGCATGATTTTAAAATTTCACTCTGCACGCGCAAAGTTTGAACACTATCGCGCGTTCTTTTCATTGTTTCATTTTCAAATATCGTGAGTCTGTATGACGTCGTCATA
>JH154184.1:414325-427795 GCA_000226015.1 Mnemiopsis leidyi | reverse complement strand
ATAATGATTATGTACATCTGAAGTACATTCTGCGGCCTTGGGCAGTTAAAACCTATAATCGTATTTGTATACATGATAAGTTTGATAAAGGAGCGCGGACGTACGTACGTACGTACGTACGTACGTACGGACACTTTTCGAGCTAATATTCCAAAATTACGCTGTCGATCGCCAACCCTTGTTTTGTACTTTTTGTGCACGTGCACAAAACGTATCAAAAACAATCTTGCCATTTGGGCCCTTCGGGCCCAAATGGCAAGATACGGGAAAAAATGTAGAGATCTTTCCTTTCTTAGTTTAATGTAAAAGCTTAACAGTTAAAACCCCGAATTCAACCCCTCTTCCTCAGGAGAGACGATATCTCTACTCGACACAAACGTGACAGACATACAGACGAACGTGGAGGCTGCACACTCGGAACTCCTCAAATACTTCCAGAGCATCTCCTCCAACCGATGGCTCATGTTTAAAGTCTTTGGAATTCTCATCGTCTTCTTTGTCATATTTGTCGTGTTTATGGCGTAATAAACGTTTTGTTTCTCTCGGTGTTGCCTTGGGGAAATTTAGGAATGTAAGAAATGTAGCTGTATCTGGAATGTGATGTTCTAGCCGTTCAGATTTGACGCCAGATAAACTCATGATAACTTGAAAAAGTATGCTAGGAAATCCCAAAAGAGTTTTTGAAGATATCTCTTCATGATAATTTTCATTGCTTACATTTTTTGCTTTTGGTGATTTATCCTAGGTTTTAGCAAGGACATTTTTACATTGACCAATTTGGTATGAAAAAGTAATGAACTGTAGTGCAATTCTTGGTACGCAGCAACAATTGTGCTATCTTAATTATACAGTTATTGAAGCTAAGACGTCGAAAATAATCAGTTTTAAAAATAAGAACAATCAATTTTGTGTCACGACTTTTTTCTGGGGGTTTAAATTGTTCGACTGATTGCATAAATTTGTGTTAACGAGTGATAAACAAAAATGTAAATTCACACCAATAACTTTCTTTGATTCCTCCACAGACATACTTTGTTTAATTCGCACTTACTTAACTATTCTATCGAAGTATTGACAGCTTAATGAACAATCAGTTACCAATACTTAACTAGAATACAACAATAGGAACTCGTCCAACCCTTATTAAATACATTAAATTTATACATGCCTGCCTAATGTCTTCATTAAAATTGATCTAAAAATGTATATAAAGGTAGGAAACTTATATAATCAACTGAAAAGGCTTTTAAGTTCTACCTACCACCTAGAAAGATACTCCGGCATGCATGGTGAGAAATTTGTCTTGTCACGTGATCACAGAAATTGAAATACAATTTTGTCACACTTAATGCTCATTTCACGATTAGAACATTTATTATTTCGTCACCTCAAAGTAAGGGATGACTTAAGGTTAATTAAGAAATTGAATTCTGTGATACTTCGTAAGATTTATCTTCTTGTCTGATAGATTTTGATTTCACACTTTGTTTGTACATGGAGGTAACTAGTATTGTTTCTGACTTGTTCTGCAATGTAGGGTATGGAGAGACTAAGAACTACTTGAAACAGTTATCTCCGGGAGCGATCCAGACGAAACACGTGACTTACGCCACGTGACACATACCACGTGACTTAGACCGCGTGGCATACACTGCGTGACTTACAATTGTAAACATGGTGGAGTTGGAGCAGCTGAACATACACAGCTCACGTGACATAATTGCGCGTCACGGTCTAACTCTCCCGGAACTTTTTGCTCTATCCCTGGAGTTTTATAAAGAAGGTTCGTGTTATTTGTTTGTTGAGCGTTTATTTGATCCTTTCTAGATATTTTCTTCATTAACAATTTTAGTACAGATCATATGTTTCGTACCTCTGACTTAACAATTGATATTAGTTAAGTATTTTTACAACCAGAACCAAACTAACACTCTCACTTGCACTCTCACTTGCACTGTGGACATTGCAGTTACACTAACAGATAAACTCTTTATTCCAGAAAACATCAGTTTAACTTGTACTTCAATAACTCTTTATTCCAGAAAAACATCAGTTCAACTTGTCCTACGATCAAAAGAACCAGCTTGCTGCTTATTGGAGACAGTCCACACTTGGTCCATTCCATCCTGATAAGCTTAATCCTGGATACTTCGACTTTGTCGGCAACGATCGCAAGTGAGCCCGGAGTTTGTCTGTTTGTTTGTCTGTCTGTCTGAATGTCTATCCGTGGGTCCGTCTGTCTATTCGCTGTATTTCTGTCTCTGTGTCTGTACTGTGTGTCTGTGTGTCTGTATGTCTGTGTGTTTGTATGTCTGTATGTCTATGTCTGTCTGTATGTCTATTTATGTTCCTGTAATCTGCCTGTTTATCTGTCTGTGTTTCTGTGTGTCTGTCGTCTGTCTGTCTGTCAGTGTGTGTGTTTGTCTTTTTATCAGTCTGTCTTTCTGTTTTTCTGTCTATAATTCTGATTAACACGTCTCCCTTCCTTCAGGAAAGCATGGGAAGCTCTAGGCGAGATAAGCGCCAATGGAGCTATGGCCGGTTTCTGTAACCTACTGGAAACCGTATGTCCCGATTTGGTGCCCTGGATCAGACATAAAAAACGTGTACGTGTTTTTATCTTTCCATTGTAGCCTGGAGAAAGGGCGCTGGGCGGTTCTATAATATGTGGGATAATATGTTGAAATGTGAGATTAGTGATATAAATTCACTACTCGATATAAGATGTGACATTACATTGCCAACTATGCCAAGTTTCATCTTTAGTAAGCAGTTATCAAATAACAATGGAGCATATAACATTTTTCTAATGGTATCATAGATAAAACGGCATATTTCATGTTTTACATTTTAAGCTTTACTTTATTCTTAGGAAAGAGAAAACAAAATCATTGAGAAAAAGAAAGAAGAAGAAGCAAAGAAAAAGAAGGATTTGGAGGAACAGATGGAAGCTTCTAAACTGATAAATATTGTGAGAAAAGCGGAGGAGATAACCAAGCAAAAGTTAGTGCGATACGTAGCATTAGTTTCGTCATTTGGACAAAGTGCGGATTACTAAATTCCATAAATAGCTAAAATTTGATCGACATATTTGGTAACATGTGACAATTTGAGCTACACATATGTAGCGCGCGACGACGTTTTAGTGATGCAATAAATCGTGAAATCGCTCTGTAAATTTCATCAGCGCGCGCACGTACACCATTTCTTAGTGATCGATCTGCAACGTCACAATAATTTTGTAAACTTTAATCCAGTATCCATCATCAAATCGTCGGTCCTTGAGAAGTGTTAAAGTGAGATCTCACATTACTACTCAAATTTTAGAGAGCAAGAAAACAGTAGTGACGAAGATGAAGACATGCCGGGTTTGGTAAGTGATCAAGTCCTGAACAGTAGTAATGTTTGTTATTAATAGATTCGAAATCGGTCCTTTTTAAGTGTCCTCGAGTCTTAAGATCACACAGTCATTTAAACAAAGATATTTATTAGACAAGGATTTTATGAATGAACGTGACATATTCCTCAGGAAAAGAACGACCGTAACGTACACTCTACACCACCAATACCTCCGACTGCCACCTCCGCCCCTCCCACCCCCACCCCTCCCACCTCAACCCCCTCCGCTACAGAAACAGTCCCTTCAGTAACCCCAGCCACAAACTTACATCAATCAGAACAAAACGGAGCCCCAATAGGCGTGGTGGAGCCTACAAAATGTCCGGAACTTCTTCTTCCCGAGTCTACAAATGGAGATGTTACGGGTAGTGCTGGAAATGAGAGGGACAGTTCTGTCGGTAAGACTGAAGTTGTAACTGGTGACGATGGTCACGTGAATGGTGTTGTGGAATCGGAAACAGCCGTTAATCCCGTCGTTAATGAATTTGAGTCACCTTTAGAAGTTGTCACTGAAAGTTTTCAAATTCAATCAGAAAATTCCTCCAAAGTGATGGACGCCGAAACTGAGCCCATATCTTCGCAAGCTGCCGTTGAAACCTCGATATCAAGTGTTCCAGAATCGGCGGTTGATCTAAAAACCGCAGAAAATGTGAATGGACAAGCTGGTGATGTGATGGCTGACAGTTCACCTACTCTTGATGCAAATGAAGAAGCTGAAGATACGCAGCCAGAAGCTTTAATTGGCTCAGTTGCGAATACTGAATCTGCTGATGGTAATGTCAAGGATGAAATTGTCAAGGAAATTGTTTCTGGGGTAGTGGCTGAAGCTGAGAGCGAAGTCGCCGAAGAAATGAATGCAGAAGCTGCCACAGCCGTCCAAATATCTGAAGATAATTCTCAACCAGCCGAAGAAGTTTCGGAAAAACCATCTACCGACTCACAGGAAACTGTCGCTGATCCAGAAATATCTCAGAGTGAGTCTACAGAAGCTCCAACAACCCAAACAGAAAACACGAACACAGTTACTCCTGAAACTCTTAACACGATTCTGGCCCAACATTTCGCATGTGTAATGTATCTCAAGCAGATGAAGGAATCTGGACATGAACTGACTCCAGAGCAGGACTCATACTTGGTTCAGATGGCTGCATACGACGATCAGCTGAAATCTTTGAAGTCAAGGGTGGCTCAGGCCAGCAGCACTGAGGTAAATCAGCAGCCAGAACCAGCACAGCAACACGTTGAGACCAATAAAACTGTTGAGCAAGAAGTGGTAGCTGCAGTTGAATCATCTGCTGTCGAAACAGCTGAAGTAGAAGCAGTCTCATTACAATCTGCTCCAGTTAAAAGTACTGAAGAAGATGCAAGTCAAATCTCACCAGAAGAAACAAAAATTGCCTCATCGGACTCAGAGCCGGACAAGGATACACTCTTTGTTCCCTCACGAAGTGGGACTAACAGTCAGGAGTCATTTTCTATGATTAGCTCTGGGGAATCTCTACAAGTAATCAGCTCGGACGAGGCATGTAAGGAGCCTGAAGGAACTGTCGTGGAGAATGTTGAAGTTATCCTAGCGGAGGAACTGGAGCAGTCTAAGGATAAGTCAGAGGGTGATGTTGAAGTTGGGGTGGACGTTGTGGCAGAAACTTCAGAAGTTTCACCTGAACCAGATACAGAGCCTTTATCTGATACTATTACTGATACTGTTACTGATACTTTGACTAATACTGTAACCGATTCTGTTACTGATACTGTGACTAATACTGTAACTGATACTGTAACTGATACTGTAACGGATATTGTAACTGATACTCCAACTGACACAGTAAATGACACAGTTACTGCTGCTGTTCCAGAGATGACAGCTCCGCCCCTACCACGAACTCTAGAAAGATCTTCCTGCCCACCAGTAGACGATGCCACGGAAGTGTCCCAGCCTGCACAGGACGAAATTACACTACAGGAAGCCGACCTCGCTAAACCTAACAACGCTGCAGAATTGTCCGCACTCGCGGAGACCCTACAAAACCAGCTTCCTGACGTGGAAGCTACGTCCCCCGTTATTGACACAGAAGATGAGTCGGATGGAGAAGTGAGGATGTGGAGCAAGACCGGTGTAGATCTGTTCGTGGCGGAGGTGTCGCGCGACACCGACTCCATCCTCAGTGTGGGACGCGGGGAGACTGTAACTGTCAGGATACCGACCTACGAGTCAGGAACTGCGCTCTACTGGGAGTTCGCTACACAGAACTATGATATCGGGTTTGGAGCTAGTTTCGAGTGGGAAGAGGAGGGAGTAGGTGAGAACGGTGCAGCAGAGCTTAAAGTGAGACGAGAGCCGATCCTTCCTATTTTGCGACGTAGCAGCCATGAAAAGGTCATAACGGGATCGCACGCGTTCCCGCGCGGCGGCACATATTTGCTAATGTTCGACAACTCATTTTCGTTGTTGCGCTCTAAAACAGTTTACTATAGAGTGTTCTACACGCGGTGATTGTGAATAGTTGTTTATTTTTTGGTTTTGACTAGGTTTTCTCCATTGCTAGTCGATAAAGTAAAAGTAAGTCCCAGGTCTACGGATTGCTCAACTGGCAATACTATATAATTTAAATTTCAATGTAATTAAGTACAGTCTTCCTGGTCAAGAGTATATATTTTAACATAAGCACATTAGCTAGCTAGAATGTTTAATTATACTATGTACATTTAACCCAATGAGGGCAATTATTCCTGCTATATTATACTTAGGCTTGTAGACCTTATTCTAGCATTAGATCTTGGTGGAATTTTAACAGGTCGAAGGATTAAAAATATGCTTTTGATGTGGGGTTTTGATTAAAAAGATAGAGTGAAATTTGACAAGGACATTATTTGTTTGGCAACATATATCAATATATGATATAAATTATAATACGAACTTTAGTAAAACTCAATCTTAAGACTGTTTTGAAAATATTTCTAGCCAGTATGTAGATAATTTTGATATTTCTAGCATTGTAAAGTATATCGAAATGAGTATAAAAGTTAAAAAGCTTTCGATAAGTATTGAAGGATTTAAGCCGGAGGATAGAATCCTCGTTTTAGATCTTTGTGAGTATTGATATATTTCTAACGCACAATTTTTCATCATTCCGAACAGCTCACATGACAATTATAATTCATGTCCGATCGATAAGAATGCCAATATTTGGAATGTTCTAATCCGTTTTTGCGTATCCATTTTTTTGTTGATTGTTTAGCTAATAGTTTGCTTTGGACAAATCATAAAATCGGAGTTATGTGTAAGGAAATAACTTGACCGTGAAATGAACATTATTTGCAATCAAAATTAAAACTTGAAGCAACCACTTTTAATACTGAATATTCATTACGTGATCTTAATCATCTGAATACACATCATTAAATATGCATAATTATATTAATAATATTCATAACTAAATACATTCTGATCATAACAATATACATTACATTATGTGACAATTAACTCAACCTAGTCATCAATTAACCCCAATTAACACAGTAAAAATATTAATGAAGGAGCAGTACCAGGAACACATTAACAAATGCGCCCTGTCAAGTTCGCTTATATAATAAACAATCCTTTATCCTTTAATCGACAAGTTAAACATTCAGTATAATATACTGCTATCATACGTTGTTAAAATATAATAGTATATATATATTCCAGAAAGATCGCTAGTTTCCTTCCGGAGGGTGCAAATTCCAATTTCAGTTATTTATATAATCGCGACAGCTAAAATGCTCCGTTTGAAAGCTAAAATTAGTTCATTCATTAGTCTAAACAAATTTTCTAATCTTCTCTTCTATAAGATGATAGATGATGAAGCAACTTTTCTAATCAGTGACGGTTGAACATCCTAAATCCTAATTCAATCATCTCAATTACAATTTATCAGTAAATATCAAATATTATCAGTAATAATCAAAGAGCAATTCAGTCGCGCATTAAACATTAATCTCCTCACAAAATAGCTCGGTCACAAATAAATATAGTCCAAATCCCAGTACTTCAAGACACGTAAAGTAACGTGACCATACACGTGATCACATCACTGCAAACAGCCCGCTATCTCTACCCCGCCGTGCTGCACATCACCACCACAGTGCGCGTAACCATGGTAACTATAGTGCGCGTTTACATGCGCGTAACCATGGTCACCATAGTGCGCGTTTACATGCGCGTAACCATGGTAACTATAGTGCGCATTTACATGCGCGTAACCATGATCACCATAGTGCGCGTAACCACGCACGTGCTAATGTTGGTGAGATGTGTGTGATCAGCACCAGCAGGATTTGATAGTGGAACTGCTCATAATACCTGACAAAACTCATCTGCTAGTCCTCCCCAGACTACCCTCATTCATTATCACTGTGTTAATTAGATGTTAATTGATTCTGATAGTATTTAACAAATTGGTTACATGCTTTAAGAGCACGACACATATCCCAAACAAAATATTAAAATTTAAAAGTATGAATATATTACTGATACTGACAATGAATCGACTGCAATAATAGGCAAGATCAAAGTTTTTCAGACATATCTTTATCAAATTTTAAATCTCCTATTTCACAAACCCTAAGTCCCAGACTCCATCCTAGAAGATTATCTAACCGCTATTTTGTTGAAAATAATCTGTTAAATTTGGCCTTGGGTTCCTAAGTCCTTAAGTCAGTGAAATCCAGTGGTGTAGTCTTATATGACCGAATATAAGTTGATATCTGTTGACTACATTACTGTTGGCTGGTCCAAGGTGATCACCAATCGTAAGCTAGGTGTAACATCTTTATAATTCCTAATTTTCTCTGCAGATCTGTCCCAATTCAGGACTTCCGTTTTAAAACTTCTGTCGCATTTTTCTGGAGAAACCTGAAAATCAAAGTCGATTCAAAAATTAAAGGCACTTTGGGTCAAGTTATGTGTACAATGTAAGGAAAACTTCTAAATCAACCACGAAAGCTGTCTGCGCTGCATGCTGAAAGTAAATTAAACTCAAACTAACCTGACTCTACACGGCCGGCAAACTACGAGATCCCAACTCAAAAACTCTAGTCTAATCAAGGAATTTGGAAACGAATAAAGTATTAACTAGCAAAATTTTAGGAAGCAATAATTGGTGTTCCCAGTCGCCAGACCACGACCGAGAACAGTACAACAGAATGAGGACACAGCTATATTGTGTTGCTAGGATACCTTGCCTCGCATAGACCACGTGACCCGCTATAAATAGCTCTTTTGCTCGCTATAGAACCAATAGAAGGTCGCGTAGCACCGCACGTGACGTGCGCGCTGGACCACGTGATAAGCCACGTGCTACGTACCGCACATCTAAATTATCTCAATTAGTGATGGTTATATTTCCGGGAGTTGTAGTGTGTGAAGGTGTGTAATGGCTGCTAATAGAGTAGACAATATTGCTGTAGCAGTTATTTTTATCGCTGTAGCTAATAGCTATGTAGCTAATAGCTATGTATTCTACCTACCTTACTGCTGAGAGCTGATGCACTAATCTTAGGTAATCCACTGGGTGTATCTAATTAAGCAGCTAGATTATCATAAATGCGCTTAATAAGTCGCTTATACAATCGTCATAAATAGAACAACATGCTGCTAGAGCTTGTCCTGGTTGTCCACGTAGAAAATGTCATACCAAAAGTTATGTCTGTGATACAACAGTTTTGTGCAGTTTGGATTATCATTAATTCTCACAAAAATCAGAGCTAATCATAGGATAATGACGTTTAGTAACTAAGAATAATAACATTGTCACTATATTCTGTCAAGTTTCAATTTTATATGAATAATGAAAGTCGCATTCGACACATACTGAGAATAAGGAAACTACTCGCACACTTAGTTTTCCTAATGAAATGTGCGGTTGTACCACCGGAGACTAGTCAGATTAGCTTAGTCGGCCAGAAAGTCCAGTTTATCCCCCTAGAATTCCTGTACTATCAGTATCTGGTACAAAACTTCCAACCTTCAAACACTTTGTTCTTCCTCTTTCTCGTCGACCAGTCCTGATACTCATATCCATAGATGTCTCCCTCAAGCACACCCTACACACCCTACGTCCCTACACACCCTAGACTTCCCCTTCAAGAGCAGCCCCTCCAGACCAGACTGACTACTGTAATTATGGGTTGGTGGTGTAGTGGTATCTATTATATCCCGACTTTCTATGCAGGAGATCGGGGGTTCAACTTCAAGTCCCAGATTCGCCAGTGCACTAAGGGCATTTGCCTATGTAATCTTCTTCGCCTCTTCGGTCGACTCAGCCGAACGACCGGGAAACCGTGATTGACTTTGAGGGTTGAATGAGGAGGGTATCCGTTAAAAGATCAAGAATCTTCCAGGAGCCCCTTCATTATAACTGTAAAAGCCTTGGTACATTCCAGCCCCAGGATGAAGATGAATTTGAAAGAGTTGTGTCCTAGAGCTAGTTGTGTCCTAGAGCTGGTTTGAAGTAGTTCGGACAAAGGTGGTGGGTCAGGGTAGTTCCGTAGTAGGCTTGTGGTTCGTCCGGGTGATCTTCGGAGAGGCTTTCCGTTCACTTCACCTGAAACGCGTTTACGCTGAAACACCTTTACGCGTTTAATCAGGTCAAATCCTGTTGCGTAAATGATGACCAGGTGCAGAACGTTTTGTTTGTTGAAAGTTTGGAGATACGAACTGACGGGTGTTATCCTCTTACATCCCAGCGGGTACTTAGGAATAGGAGTCAGTTTGTCGGCTGTATCAGCTGGTCCTTCAAGTTCACTACTTCTTTGATGTACTTGCTGATAGCTTTGTGTATGGAATTGGAACTTCGTAACTGTTCACGCAGCCACCCTAGTACGATAGAAATGTTTCTGTTTAGCAGCATGAAAATGAGGAAGAATCTCCGTTCGTACCTCCAAAACCCCCACATCGGTACAACCTCTTAAGTCCAGGAAGGTATCCGAACACAAACTTAGTTCTATCAGTAAACTTGAAGTTTGATGTGGGTCCGGAACATGCAGGGGTTTTCTGAAATACGGTCAGATGTTCCACCCCATCTCTGAGAATCTGAGATCATCGGGACAGCTTGCACGGCTGAGGCCCCAGTTCCGATGACACCAATTTTTTTACCAGGTTCCTCCTGTATATCCTTACTCTTCTCGAATATCTCGTGTCTGAATACGGTATTTTTGTTTCTGACTAATTTTACGGAGCAGTTTGCGTTATTATTATAGACGTCACTGAGAAAATTTATAATTTTTGTTTGATGTTAAATTGTTTAGGGTCTACATGATTTGATTTGGGAACTTTCGCATAATCCCTTACAGTGTTTGGCTGTAAGAAAGTCACTAACTCGATTCCCATGTCCTCAAGGAGGTGTTACTGTTATGCTGCGATTCCACTGAAACCTGCTCCCACCACATAACTTTGGACTTTCTTTCTTTTGCCGCCTGTAAATGTAATATACCGCGCTGAGTCTTAGAGATATGTACTTGTAGTTCTACTTTAATATGAAAGGTTCTAGAAATATTGGTGGAGTTCTTAATTTCAATTTTATTACTAATGTATAAGTGAGCCTTCGGCCCCTCCTTTGCCTTGGCAAAGGGGGCCTTTGTTGGGCCCCGGCAAGGGGGGCGGGAGTTTTTTCCCGGTCGCGTTGGCCAGCGCTATAATAAGGACTTTCGTAAGATTTTGGAATTTTTGAGCTTAACCCCTTAAGTAAAACGTGGTATTTGCACATTTTTGTCGTATTACATCAGTTTCACACTTTTTTTCGTAATACATCACCCTTTTTCGTATTACATCACACTTTTTCCGTATAACTATAACATCACCCTTTTTCGTATTACACCACCGTATAACCTCACCCTTTTGCTATTATTTTCAAAGTTTTAGCTGTATTACCTCACTCTTTCTGCAAATTAATGATACGAGAGAAAGTCTTTTTTTCTGCCATTACTAGCAACTACCCGCACTGCCTGCTAATTTAACTTCCTACTCCTAGATAATAATGTTACATCACTCTTAGGCCTGCACTACCTGCAATTTATCGTTTCATTTCACCTAACCAGGTGCTTACGCCTAACCAGGTGCTTACGCGCAAAAGGGCTCTGGTTAGAGCAATCGTTACATAACTCATAAGTGCAAAGTAACAACCCGTTATTTGCACATTGTTGTCGTACTCGTATTACATCACCTTTTTGTATTACATCACCGTATTACCTCACCCTTTTGCTATCATTTTCACAGTTTTAGCCGTATTACCTCACACTTTTCCCAAATTAGAGATACGAAAGAACGTCCTTTTTCTTGTTATTACTACTACTAGCAACTTCCCGCACCGCGCCTGTTGTTTTTACTTCTTAGATGATATCGTTACATGACTCTGAGGTCTGCTCCAAATTAGTGATACGAGAGAACGTCCTTTTTTCTTGTTAATGCTAGCTACCGCCCGCACTGCCTGCAAATTCTACTTGGTAATCGTAAATGATATCGTTACATAACTCATAAGTGCAAAGTAACAACGTGTTTTCAACTCGGGCTCCGCCCTCGTTGAAAACATATCATTATTAAACCCAGCCTTCTGCTTCGGTGAATAATGAGATTTACGCCACTCGCTACGCTCGAGGCGTAAATTGTGTTACTTCACACTTACTCGTTATGTAAGTGTAACTTGATATTACCTGTTTTACTGCTCTGTTTTTGTATTTATCACGGATCTTTTTTCCTACAAACGAATAAAGGCACCTAACTTTACAAATTCCTAATCCACCCCTAGTTTAGTTCCTTTTATCATTTTCATCAAAAATCAGAATGGAAATTACACAAGGAACAATTTTAGGTACAATATTATTCAGGTCTCGATATAAGATTAAGTATGAATAAAAGTTCAAAGTAGTTGTAGGTAACATGCAATATATGCATGTCAGTAATACTAATAATAATATATATGTACCATACCATAGAAGCAGAAACTCTTCTCCTTCGTTGAAAACAGTTCAAAAGAGCCATGCACAGCAAACATGATTTTACAAACTTACTTTTTTACTTTGGGCTTTGGCCACTACAATTTGATTTATTGATCCTGATTCATATAACCTTTAGCCGACTATTCTTACATTCCAAAAATATTTACTTGCGTTTGAAAATGGGTAAATTAAGCACTTGTGTGTGACTTTAGGCATGAGTCTGACAAAAGCTTTTTACGGTGCTGGTAAACTGGTTTGTCTTTCATTATTGAATTGTCTGACCTTCATACGAAATAACTGAGAGCGTATGCGTGGTATAAGTACGTGCCCTGAAAGTTTTGATTCGGAGTTCTTTATAACTTGATAAAATTTTCAGAGTTTCTATAATTTCTTATCATTCATTCTCATGAGACACGAAAGATAATCAAATTTTACGTGCAGGTTATTTTCGAGCCCGAATGCGAAATGGAAAATCATTTTTAAATAGTAGCATGAGCCCTGCCTTTCCCCATAAATTCAATTTACGTTGCACTTTCAAGAACTAGAACTTGGAATTGTAACAAAACATAAAAAGATTATCTAACACAATTAACGCCAAAACAATGAGTCGGTGTCAGAAATGTACCTGATTTTGTCAGACCCTCCTTCGTAGCAAATAAAGGTTATCAAAGAAAAAAATTGTCAGGACTCAGAAGGATGCACGTGTTGTAAAATTATAAAAGTCAAACTTTTACTTATTCCACTCTTCAACAGATAATAATGATATTACTGAAATTTTAAAGATTTCTTACGTGTTTATGCAACTTGATCCCAGGTCTCAATATACTATTGCTAACAATTTATCGAGCGCTGCGCGGCTCTCTCTACAGCTACTGCCCTCTCTGAGTCTGATTCTGAGGCAAACTAGAAAGATCTGCATCTATAATTCATTAAAATTCGCTTAATAATAATAAGGGGTCGTTCACATATGACGTCAGCAAATTTTCAGTAATTTTTATCCCCCTCACCCCTCCCCTCTATCATCATTCGTCATCATGACAAACCCCCCTAAATGTTAGGTAAAAGTAAATTACCATAGTGACATCATCACAGTTGGAA
>JH154184.1:371425-392292 GCA_000226015.1 Mnemiopsis leidyi | reverse complement strand
TCTCAGCTCCACTTTCTCCACATCTCAGCTCCACTTTCTCCACATCTCAGTTCCACTTTCTCCACATCTCAGCTCCACTTTCTCCACATCTCAGTTCCACTTTCTCCACATCTCAGCTCCACTTTCTCCACATCTCCACTTTGAAATTTCTCACCAGATTCCCGTCAGTATTATCCTCTTTGAATAACGATCAGAGCTATTTAGCGACAGAGCATTATACCCGGCATTTCCCATTAGGGTTGTTTCCGTCATTGCAGAGCATCAAAATGTCATTTATGAAGCTGCAAATGTGAGAAAAAGAAATTAAGTTATTCTCTGAATTAGCGGAAATTAAATATCTGAACTAACGTTGCAATTAAGATATTTTTAAAGATGGTTAAAATGTTTAACATTGTACCAATGTCCAGACCTTGTTCTTGAAACATACACTTTTTATTCTTGTGACTCACAATTTCTATTCCTGAGACACAATTTTTATTCTTGAGACAAACAAGATTTAATCTCGAAACACACAAGTTTTATTCCTATGACGCACAAGTTTAAATCATGATGCACACAAGGTTTATTCTTGACGCACCCAAGGTTTTTCCTTGAGATGCGCGGGTTTTCTTCCCGGGCCACCTAAAGTCTCCGATCTCTCTGATAATCATTTCCTACCGCCAGTCCTTGTTAGGAATAATCCAAGTGATCTAGTCAGCGTTGTAGTCTGCAAGATTATTCGACGTTTTTCTGCACTACATATTTAAGTGGCGTTTTTAGCCCTGAACCTCTTGCGACATCTTGATTGGCTGAGTTTTGTATGCTCGGGTTTTAAAGGGTTTTAAATCATGACGTCATGGTTTTGCTCGAAATCTCAGTGTTCCATCGTGTGCCATATAGCTTGGACAGCTTTGAGCAGATTTGAATTGTAAAGACGGGTCTAACTGCAGAAAAATTTGTGAGATTTGTTTCCTCTTAAAAGTTAAAGTTTAGCCACCGCATAGGCGTGCCTGCAGAGCTACAGTGCAAATGGACTACCCATCATCGGAATTAGGTGCGAATTGTTTGAATTGCTATTTTGTAGCAAGGATCGAACTGAAACTTAATTAGATTTGGAAAATGACCTGATCGTATCACAACAGCACTTACGATTACGAGTTTCTCTAGCGCACCAGATTCAGGGAATATTGCTACCACAGAATTGTGAGCGGGGTGCTACAAAGTGAAATCTTCTTCCTTTATTTAATCAGCAACATGTGAATATTATCCACGAGTATTTTTCTTCCTCTGTGACCTGTGTAGCTATTTAATCACATGCATAAACTTCCGTGTGAATCTGCGAATCAGGCAGTCTTGGGACTTGTCAATTTGGTCAGCGTGTCACAGATTTGATGCTCAAATCTTTCAATATTTTTTGGGAGATATCATTGATTTAAGATACGGATCTTCTCAGGTTTAGGATTGGAAAATGATGTTACCCTTAAGTTTTGAAATTTGACTTCTGAGCGATTTTTTGAAAGATTCGATGGGAAAATAAGAGTAGCTGAATGCTGATCCCTTGGGTAGTAGCCAATAACCAATGAGAATTCGTGGGAAGTCTTGCACGGTCAATCAATACGGAGAAACACAGTCACGTTTTTACGTTCCCTCCCTAGTAACATCAGTCTCTAATAACCGAGTAAGTCATTGATATGAAAAAATTGTGTTGACTGCGGAAAATCTTGGTAACACGTACATACAAAGGTTGTGAAAAAATGAGTCTACATGTCGAAAAATCAGACTTTTTAGAAGTTTTACTTAGGCTTCCTCTACACTCCCTTAGTTTTCCACCATTTTATTTTATCTAGATTGTAGAAAGTTCGACAAGTTGCTAATTGCTCCCTCTTACTTTGATCTCTTTGATGTTTCACTGACTGACATTAGAATATCATGAATCTAAGTCAAGCATCCTCCACTAACTACGGTAAAACACCAAATCCGGCCCATTTGGTCTTGACTAGCAAAGTCTTGGCATTTTGCAAATAATTATGAAAGTATGACATTGTGTGGGATTCAAATACCTGAACCGAAATTCGGAAAATTAAAATACTTGCAGCTGTTTGTCCATTTTAACGGTTTCTAAAACGGTATGGGCACTGTAGCTAGAACAAGTGCAGCTAGAACTAGCGTAGCTATAACCAGTATAGCTAGAACTAGTCTAGCTATAGGTAGGGTAGCTAGAAGTAATACATTAAGGACATCCTAGTGAACCACGTGTCACGTGATCTTGCAGCCAACCAAGTACAGTATAATCCATCACACCCCACCAAAATCTACTAACGTAACTTGATTTGTAAGTGTTCACCCCGTATTATATCCTTGGAGCTTTGTTGTTGGGTAAGTGGTGGTTGACAATGGAACTGCTCGTGTAAATAGGTTAATGGTAAGGTGGATTTTGTAGGGGGTGCGTGTACAAACATATCCTGGATCGAGAATTAACTGTATCGTTTAATGTGTGTATTTATGAAGAATAAATGTATACGAAGAGTGTGTATTTCTCCACGGTAATCGTAGTGAAACAACTTGGAGATGTACATGATTTTTTGAAGGACAATTTAACCTTTGTTGTTGGTGTATATCATTGAAATTAAAATTGTACAGCTCAGCGATTTAGAGCCTACAAATGTGAAACCCTTGTAATGAGCACCGAGTTTACAGTAGTTATTATAGTGGTCTTTTACCGGATTCCTTAATCCCTAAAAGAATGTACATAAATGTAAATCAGTTGCACTAAATCTGCATAAATGTGTCTCTGATATCCTCATATTTGTGTAGGATATTAATGAGTATCTTGGCAAATTTCATCGAAATCTTATAGAGAGAGCGCGGCTTATTTAGGATAATGATAATGAATTTAATAGAGAAAGGCTTCTGTGAGCCCTCCCCAAAACTACCCTTCTCTATTCCATGGGCGTCGAGTCATTGACGGTTATTAATGAATGCATCTGCAAAAATCTGACCGCTTACATGTAAATTCTGCATTTGTAAGGATCATTAACAAAGATTGGTCACCCAATGGTGCCTGTATATTTCTATGTACCTTGTACAGATACGTAACTGTACATAACTGTGGAAGGAAACACAGGTCCCTGCCCGCACTATCCTACCATTTGTTTATTTTACAAACACTAATTCTTCAATTCTTCTCCGCGTGCTCGTAATGAAAGACATATTATGCTAACTCGCGCCATATCCGTTACTCAGCCGCCGTCGGTTAGGAGAGGACGTCTGTTAATCAGCAGTTTAACAGCGGCCATCGGTTGGTGTTGGAGAGGAAATTACGTAATTCGATATCGGGTATCGATTGTAAGGATGACAGGGGCGTGCGCTTAATATTCAAAATAAAGGGTTTGGCAGAGATGATTGTATGAAGGTTGTCGCTGTTAATCCTCATACAGTGGTAACGCGCGGAGCTCGTGTTTCTAGTTGTTCCTGCGCATTGGCGCGATTTTATAACGCGCGCAGTGATTCAAGAATAATAAAAGATAAATATGATTCATTTAATTTTACTCAATTAATGCTATGATGCATGCATATTATGCGACAAATGTCACCTTGATCAAATTTCTTGAAAGATTCATCTCTCACGAAATATGACAGTATCGTGACAGTTGATTGAAAATTCGATCTGCCATCGAAGAAAAATTAATAAAGGGGAAACATGAACAGTTCAAAAAGTTACAAATCAATTCTACCCTCCATTACTTGACCTTCAATTTGCCTGTTCTATGTGTATACTGTATATGTACGCTAATTTCTTACATCTGCCAATACAATGCTGTCCCTGCCTACACAAACCATAACTCCGTGTCCCCTGGACTAAATAAGTTAATGAAATACGGAAATAGCAAGACATTGGACACTGGATAACCCTACATGCCTCCAATACACACCGGCTCCCTCCTCAGCTCATGCTTGCTTGTGGTTTGATGATTTAATCTCTGTTAAATGTCACCCGACAGCAGGACCGTAAATTTGTGCCCCGTTTTACAACCAAATTAAAGCCAGTTCCCAGATCTTGAATTCATATTCCTAGCTGTGGATTTCGTGAACATCAGTCAGCGGATTTCGTAAATATGTAAATATTCTCCCGTTGTATAAGACGTGTCTGTTTTTGTGTTCATAGTCGTTGGTCCATAACATTCGACCCACCCTATATCTAAACTTCTAGGAGTTCCCCATTTTTTCGTCCACTAAACTTCTCACTCTGCAAGACATTGCAAGACAATCCATCCACTGTAACTTTAACCGATCATTCTCTTTAAAACCCAAGGCGTTGGCCAGCAGGTCACGTCAACTTCTATTACCTTTCTTGTACTTTCTGTCACACTCACAAAAAGACCAGTCAACACTCCGGCGAAAACCTGAAAACCGTCGTGTCACATGCTAAAACCATAACACCGTTTCTTGCAGCTGATGCAGATTTTAAAACTTCCTACTTACAGCCTCACTTAAAACCGTCATCAACTGGTTTAAATCCGACCGTCTGTTTTAACCTGTCAACACCTATGTAGATAGAGAGCCACTACTGCTTTCCTATAATGACGTTGTGGTAGTTAACTGGAAGTAAAGATGAAGCTTAGTTTGTGAATTTTGTTTAAAGAGATTTGCGAGCACTATCCGCTTCACTAGAAATATAGCTTTAGCTAGTATCGCTGTACGATTTGAAGTGCAAACCCTTATTTAGGCTGTAAGAAGCATTTTTTCAATGTTAAAAGACAGGAATCTTTGTGTCAGATTTCACATATCAACCTAGTCGACATAATTTTGGTTTGCAACCATTTTAGAAAATAAGCCAGACGGGATACTGGTGTTCCTATGAGCTGAAAACAAGGAGCGACATGAAATTTTGTAATTTGCTGATATTCAATTTTTCTCGTAACTCTGTTGAGCAGCTTGTACAAAAATCTAATAACCATTTAAAAGTAGGTATATTTTTTATAAAATCTGCAGTTCTCCCCATGCAAACACGTACTTTAAACTCTTTTTGCTCAACTTATGTATTCACGTTGTTGAATGTTAACTCTCTCAACAGCACTACATCCAATCTTATCAGCCAATTTCGTTATGTTATCTTCTGTATTGACTGCTACTGCATTATCTTCTGTATTGACTGCCCCTATCCCACGGTCCCTGCTCCGCCACCCCACGAGAAACACTGCTCTTCTGTTTGTGTCATGTCCATGTCATGTCCGTATCTGGACAACATTCCAGGACACACCTACAAAAACAGCTACAATTCCTTTACTTCCACATAACATCACCCTCTTCAGATCCTCTTTCTGTACACCACGCTTAACCAGATAAAACTCGTCCCCTGATTGGGTAGTTTTGTTCTACCCGACGCTCCTGATTGGTTGATGTCATCGTGACGTCATCACGATTCACGACCACCATTCATCGTGTGAAAACATCTCAAACCAATTTTGAGTGGTGTAACCGAATATAACCGACAGCTAGAGCCCCATCAGGGCTGATGTGATGTAATCTGATAAGCCAGTTTACTGGTTTGAGATTACGATCTCCTGGTCTCAGTCATAACAATGTGTCGTGACGTCACGTCACATACACTTTCTGATTGGTCTGTGTCCCTTAATTCACCTCCTCATTGGCAAGTTTCATCCGAATTCGTTCTCTGATTGGCTGGCGAGATAGTGACGTCATCACAGTTTCACTGCCTGATTGGTCGATAGAAATAGCCGGACCGTGTTTTATAATCAGCGTATATCGGGGCAGTGTTGTTTAAACGTCTCGTGTTGCTCGTGGAACGGACTGTTTCATGGTATTATTGTTATCTCTTACAAACTTGGTATATTGCTCGCCCCATTACTCGTGTCACTAAACCCCGCATATATTCTCACTCCTGCTTTATAATGACGAAATTAAAGGAATACCGAAAATTATCGATACCCTAATTGAATAATCACCGGATTCTCTAGTTGCAGTTTCACAGACTTTAACAAAGCGCCGTGTAATGTCGGCTTGTTTCAGTTTAATTATCTCGTTAGTTGGAGTGTAATTGGAAGTGTTAATTAACGGACAAGGATTACACTGATCGGCCTGATACTTGCCGTGTTCCACTGTTCTGATCTGCGATCTGAGATCAATGGTGATCTGTAGGTTCTGTCATTATTGGAGATCTAATGGAGATCGAGGTGTTTCGTTTTAGTTCTTGAACTGTTGTAAGCGCGGTTGACCGTTGAGCTGCCCTAAACGTCGTGACGTTAGATTTTGTGACGTCACGACGTTTATATTGCACATGATTTTATTTCGCCCACTTCAGTCATGATGAGCACTCTAAACTCTTGATTTTGGTCCAAGACCACAAGCTTTATAATGGTTTGATGCACTTACCAATTAAGGAAGTTTTATGTTCGTCAGTTAGAAGCATAAGTACGTCAGTTAGAAACGTAAGTACGTCAGTTAGAGAAGTAAGTAAGTCAGTTAGAATCGTAAGTCAGAAGGACGAGCTATTCTCACGACACCTCCGCCACACAATGTACTCCAGGCCCAGCCAACCTGCCTACCGTCCAATAAACTATCTCACCACCCCCACAGCTCCTTTTTAATCTGTGCTTGGTGTGAAATGAACATGAAGTTCATCGCTCTGAAGCTCCTCGTTGCTCCAGTCATATTATGCTAGATGAAATACGTTCGAGTGTTGTGTACTTTCTCTGGACATGTTTGCGGTTTGTGAGTAAGTCTGTAAGATTGTATCTTTGTTTTTGTGTGTGATTGCCTGTTTATTTGTGAGAACGTGGTGTATATTTCATCCACAAAGTTACGTTTACTGCGTGAATCACGTGAAATTTCATATTATTTGGTTAAAGTTTAAATGATGTACTTTAAAAGCTAACTTACTCAATTATCCCCCTTTAACATTTTTGGGGGCATTAGAAGTCATCTCGTTCACTTATTCTACAGTTTTGTCTTAACGTTCTGTTTTAAAACATACATCAACATTTCATATACCTCTAGATTTTCTCCAAATTTACTTTTCAAACCAAAATCCACGGCCCAAGTAATTATTGAACATTTAAGAGAACTCCGTCCTAATTCGAATTCTAATACATACCACGCGCTTGATCACGCGCTTGATCACGTGCTTGATCACGTGCTTGATCACGTGCTTGATCACGTGCTTGATCACGTGCTTGATCACGTGCTTGATCACGTGCTTGACCACGTGCTTGATCACGTGCTTGCTCACGTGCACCAATTCAACCGAAAGATACCTCGACTCTTACTTTTTGACTGAAATAAATGCAAGAAACACTTCTGATGGTCGCCAAAATGCCGAAAAACTGAGTTCAAGTAAACATAAAATAATTATAAGGCTCAATAGGACGCTGTTTAAAACAAGGTGTACTGCTAGAAGGCAACTTCAAGTCTCATACTCCTGCCTAAAGTTTTGTTCTGCTGAAAATGTTGTGCTTAGTTGTTTCCCATCTGACTTGTTATCCTTAACCACCAACTCTAGCACGTCGTAAACACGTCTTGAAGTCAAGGTATTTGTTTCTACTCTCTACACACTACACACCCGTGTATATACGATGGAAGGAAGTAAGGATAATTAATAGCATGGTGTTAATGATGTACAATGTTGTGGGTGCAGGATGGTATATGCTTGCACCCATCTTGCATGCGTTATCACACCTCATCTTTAGTTGTTCTATCACGCTTACCGTTTTGTTGTTTCGTTACTTCGTTTTGTCCCTTAGAATATTTCCTTTTTTAATTTTTTGTGTCCCACAAAGAACCGACATTTAACCAAAAAAAACCCAGCTCAAACACCCGGATGTACGTTCTTGGTGCTGTAGTAGTGCTGTTAAATCTCAAAGTAGACAACCCTAATTGGGCAAAATATAAATGTTTTTGTCGGTCTTAAAAGTTGTTGTTTCACAGATTATCCTGCTTTCCAGTCAATAGATATCGCCCACTTTCAAAGTTAGACTAAGTAGCCAATTTGTTATCACGAACCATTTGTCGTCTTTAAAGAGCGGACTTTAAACACCAATAAAGACGGCCTATTAAAGTAATCACTGCATTCACAAACCTTCCAGTAAACTCTACTCCCATGTCTACTAATCTCTCTTTCAATATTATCACCCAGATTGCTGGATTGATTTTCCCACCACCAACAAGTAGCCACTATTCTGGTACATTAGACTGTTTACCGGGTTCCCTAGATCACTTAATCAAGTCTGACCCTAATCACTTAATATGGTCTGACCCTAGTCTTGGGGGTTATTAAAACATTCAGGGCCATATTCTCCTGTCTAAGGTGCAATTTAGCGACGTGAAAATATGGTGCCACTCGATCAAGACACGGGTCATTCTAGTCAATAAATAAAAAGTGATAACATAATAAGACAAGTCTATAAATTATCATACTTGTGTCTAAGTACCTAGTTCGTCACTTGTGTCTAATTTAAGGATTTGACGGGGCCCGTTGGTAAGTGTGCGGTTGTCATGGTGATGACGAAATTGTCTTCATTGAGGGGCAGATGCAGTACTACCCTTAAACAGCCGTCTGTTTCCTCACGATGAACGCATTTTGACGTTGTTACCAGTCTTGTGAATAGACTGGGTCTGTTTCTTCCAGCATATAACTGGGCCCCATATATTCCATGCCTTGTTTTCGAATTCCCATTTCCTTGGTCGCTCCTTTAAATAAATTTTGCCCGACCTTATAACTTCCTTCAAGCTTGCCCTATAATCATGCATCCTCTAAGTGTGTCATCAGATAGATCTACCGAAACATCAAACATCAAAATATTTCTTGCTATTACTTAGATACCGCCATAACCGCATTCCTGGTCGAAATACTACATTTTACTTTTACATTTTACTTTAAATGTTTTATTACAGCTTGCGTCTCTAAAATTTACTTTCATCTAATCGCCTTTTTCGTTCCCCCATTCGAGATTGCTCCTATAAATATTTTTTAAATATACTTCTTGTTCACTTTGTTACGCTTAGTTGTTTTCATTTTTAAGCCCCTACTTCAGTAAAAACGATGGCCGACTTGCTCAAGGAGCTTCTTGACATAAGTTGTAGTACTATACTCTAACGTACATTATCATTATAAATTATCATGATCATTTGACCTGCTGATTGCTCCACCCAAGATTCATTTGATCTTCGTCTATATGTCATTGTCACTAGCAATTCACGTATACCTCTATTTGGAAACACCTTGAAATAAAATAGATTACTTTGGAGTGTCAAAGGAGGCTTCACGTCCAATGGAATGGAACTTTTCAATTACTGGATTGACCCGGGTGGCTGTCAAGTACGTGGTCACGTGTGAATATGAAATATCACGTGTGAATATGGAAGACTGATTTCCTTTGAAATATCAAATGGTATTAGATTAGAAGACGACACGTCAAGACCCAGTTTTACGAGAGTCTCAGAAGTTCCGATCTTATATTGGTGATAGATTAAAACACTGTGCTGATAGATTGGAATTTTATCGGGCCTATATAATTAAATATTTTCTATTTTCACCCTACGTTTTCATGTTTAATAGAATAAGAAGCTTAAAATTGTACGTGGATGCTTGATAGGTTACAATGTTATGTAAGTTACAGCAGTAACTAATGGTAAATACTATTTCTAGGTATTGTAAGTAAGTTAAAGGAGAAGCTAAACTCGGTAATTTTTCATATCTCCGACTGTTTTAGGTTCCATCGACTGGTTTTAGCTAACTCGTGTCAAGAACAACTTACGTGTTTGATGATTGTAACTTTTTAAGTAACACGCTGTTAAAACAAGATAATCAGAGATAATCAGAGACATAATCAGCGATATTAACAGAGATTATAAACAGAGATTATAAACAGAGATTATCAGAGATAATCGTCAGAGATAATCGTCAGAGATAATCGTCAGAGATAATCGTCAGAGATAATCGTCAGAGTGTCTCAGCTGTACTTACAGGCTCACACAGCCGCCAAATAGTAACAAAATTACAGACATGTGTATTACAGCTGTATTGCAGTGTTGCTTCTTAACTCGCGCACATTACGTTATCATAATATCATCTGCCTCCTTTCGTGTCTGTGTTTGTGCGTCGTGGCTGGTTTGTTTTCTTTTAGATTGGCTGCTTCTTCCGTTAAATAAAAGTACTGGTACGGTACTAGCGGTACCTAACTACAAAGCGGTACGGTACCAGCTTTACCTTAGTACGGTACCATCTTGCTACTTACACTTCTTATCCGTGCCTGGCACGCCACCGGAACATCAATAATATCATGTTTCTACTTGAATGCGTCCGATTTTGTTTATCCCTTGATTTTTAAATAATTTCGTAACTTGGTTTCAGTTTATGTAAAAATTCGCTTACACTGGTTGGTCCTTTTTGTATTTTCCGCTTTGAACACTTTCCACTAGATATATAAGCTGCTTCTAACTAACTTCTGACTAAATCGCATACATTAATTGTTAACAAGACTACCTATGTGCTCTTAACTGAGCTATCTTTCACTTCAAATAATAGCATTCAATAGTGCTTTACTTACTCTATAGTTAATGTTTCTGTTCGAAAAACTTTCTCAATCTGAATTCTGATTGGTCAATAACAATCACGTGTCCAAACAAGCTCGATTGTAAGTTGTAACTGTAACTTGTTTTCGCAACATTACCAGTCATAACAATGGAACAGTCTCAATATAAGATACTCTTTGTTAATTTCTCGTTTGTATGTTCGCTTGTTTGTTTGTTTTTAATAATGTGCTTGTTTTTTCTGCAGATGCTTACTATACAATGTATAATGTATAATGTACTTTTAATGTATGATATTACTTACTACGGAAGTCATAGCACCCGGGGGCAGGGTTACACTCTATCCATAATTATATTGTTGTCTTGTACAATAGTTGCCATGGAAACGTGTATCTAAATTTGGCATATGTACTACAACTACCTTTTGCAACCTTTAAATAACATGATTAGATAACCCTTACATAACCTTTAGATAACATATCCATAACATTTCATAACAACTGTATTTTAGATCTATTAAGATACAGTCTAACTCCTATCTCCAGAGTTGCCATGGTTACGCTTCATGAGTCCTAGGCCAACACCCCAAAGTTTTTTATTTGAGCTACACACTGCAATACTTAAAATATTAGGTTACAAATTTAATTGACTGCGAAGTGTCGTTTCTTTAGACTGAACATATTTTATATTGTTAATTAAGTTTCTCGACATAAAATCTCTAAAATATTGATCCTCATTCCTCCATTATATTGCGGTCTTTTAAAAGCAGTGATTCTGAGGAATGCATTTTACTCTCATACTTCTATATTTCGGCTGTTGAAACATTTCATAAATTCGTTGTCAGCGCTAACTCTAGAGTTCTCTAGAAATGTGTCCTTTCTCGGATGTATTGGAGAGCTTGTTTGATGTTTACTTCACCTTTTTTTGAAATCTCATATCAATTTATCAAATATTGTATTTTCATTCTTATATTTATTCTTATTTTCATCAACACAGTCCCAGAAGTGCCAAGAATCTGTTTGTTATTCCAGCTGGACCCCTCAGGGGCGAACTTACAGTTTCTCCGCGGGTTTGTTTGTCTCTCTGTTTGTGTAACACGTTTCAGTTTGTGTGTCAGTTTGTGTGTTCGTATGGCTGTAGAGACACACTGCACGCTAATGTACAGTGTTTGGTGCTTGTGGAAATTCCCAGCCGACATTCAGTGTCGAATGTTTCGGTTCCTCTCGGTTTATTGACTCTCTCTCTTTAACTTCCTTTGTTTTCGTAGCCGACATTTTATCTAGCGCAAACTTCGTCACTTTGCTGTTGCAAATTATTGTCATCAATTTTTATCCAATGTTGCCGTTTTTACGGTCGTATTTGCCGATATCATAGTAATACCGTGGCCAAATAAAAATAGTTACTCAATAACACCTCAATTTATCTAGCTGCAGCAGTAAAAACCGGAGGATTTCTCTCCCGGTTGCCATGACAACCACCCAAACTGCTGCCCTGCGGAACTCCCAACAAGTCACGTGTCACAAACAACACCACGTGACGTGTCACAGACAAAACAACGTGACATGCACCAGACAAAACAGCGACGTTCCTCTAGGCGTGGTGATTGGAGACGTGGATGTAGTGAGGAAGTTAGGAGTGGAGGGCGTTGTCAGGAAGGTGGTGGAAGTAAGATCCCGGGAAAACAGTCCGGGTAAAACGGGAAGTTTGGGAAAGACGGGAAACGGGAAGAAATGTGGAGGGATTGAGTCATTGGATAGTATCTTCAACGGTATCCAGATGGAGGTTGAGCGGAGTGTGATGTTTTGTGATACCGTCCTCGGTAAAGTAGGTAAGTGTAGAGGAGGGGTGCTGTCGTTGAGTATTTCCACTTCAAATTCCAGTTTTTTTTGTAATTCCACTTTAAATTTCACGTTGTGTTGTATTTCCACTTCAAATTCTGCGTTTTGTTGTAATTCCACTTCTAAGTTCACGTGTAGTTTATAATTTGGTGAAATACCATACACCTCTCCCATCGATAAAACATTTGTGGCTTCACTTTAACTGGAAACAGCCGTACTGCTGCTTTAAATAGAAGTGTTGTGCTGGTGCTTGTTTATATTTCGTTAGGAAACACCATTGAACAGGTAAATAGTTATTGTCACTCTTTTTTCCTACTACTATTAGATTTCGTCACTCTTTTCTTTTTTTCTTTGTATTGGTATCAATAAAAGGGAGTCCCGGCAAAAATTTTCAATTTAGCCTTAGGATATTAGATGCTGCGCTGTAAAGTGTAAAATACAAATGTCCTTAAAAAATTATGCAAATTTTCTATATGACTCAACCAAATTCTGTTTACCTAATCCTTTATGGTAGCTCCATGCATCGTGCCAAACCTAAACATGATCACATAAAATCGTGTCGTCACACCCCTCTCTGTAACATTTCGCTACATTGTTGTCCCGGCACGTTAGATCTGCTCTACTTCACAGGTCATCTTCTCTTTTACCGTGCTGGACCGCGCTGTCGTAATGGTGAACTTAACTACAGTCAAAGTGAACTTAACTACAGTTGTAGTGAACTTTAATACAGTTGTAGTGAACTCTACTGCTGTGGTATGTGCTACCAATCAACTATCGCGATCTAAACCACCATGTGAAATTACAGAGAGTTGGAAATAACGCCTGACGTAAGGATTGTTTATGGTACTGCATGGAGGGGAGTAATGCGATAGTAATTAGTTAAGGTGGTATAATTGAGTATCAGTGAATTAGCCGCTCTATGACACTGCCTGACTTTGAGCTATTTATAGGTACATCTTTAAGTACGATAGGACTGAGAGTTGTATTTTGTTTTAGTTGTTTTGTGTGTGTGTCACGCCCGACATGAAAATATCTCCTGACCTGCTCCCTTCGTATCGTCTCTTCTCTCTCATTTCGCCTCACGGTTAGGGTTTGTAGTTTCTACTGTCTGATTTACAAGTGTGATATAGTAGCCAGTTAATGAAATTGATTTCAATTTAATTCCAACAATTAGTGTAGCGATTTGAACTTTCTAATAGTTATTGTATGTGTCTATCTACTATTTTATTCTCCATTTAAGGCTGGATAATGGCCCAGCAACAACCAAAAAAATAGATTATTTTATAATTTATAGATTTGATATTCACCTATGATACAATTAAAGTCTACAGCTTCTTTAACCCAAACCTTTGCCTTCTAAGACCAAATCTTTGTTGAAATTTGGTCCACCTTAGGATCCACTCAAGTTCTATACTGAACTTAGTCTCACCTTAGATTAAACCAAGACTTAGCATTAGTACACCATTATCCCTGGGTAGGTTTGTCACCATGGTGACCACAAATCACAGTAACAGCGTTATCCCTGGGTAGCTTTTTACCATGGTGACTACAAACCTATGTAACAGCGTTATCCCTGGGTAGCTTTATTACCATGGTGACTACAAACCTATGTAACAGCGTTATCCCTGGGTAGCTTTTTTACCATGGTGACTACAAACCTCAATAACAGCGTTACCCCTGGGTAGCTTTGTTACCATGGTGACCACAAATCACAGTAACAGCGTTATCCCTGGGTAGCTTTTTACCATGGTGACTACAAACCTCAGTAACAGCGTTATCCCTGGGTAGCTTTATTACCATGGTGACTGCAAGCCTATAAAGCAGCGTTACTCCTGGGTAGCTTTCTTGCCATGGTGACCACAAACCTCAGTAACTCCACCCACAAACCTACTTCCCTTGTTTTTACAAGGTTTGAACATCCCATGGTTAAACTCATGGATGTCACAATTACACTCTGCCTATATTAATCATGTAAAACATGGCGAGTATTGAAGCCACACTCTAGAACTTCATGAAACTGACGTCACATTTCCATGACTACGTGTTGTTTTTGTCGTGTGGGCGTCAATCTCGTGGAGAGAACGCGACGACATGACGACTCCAGCCCCCTCGGTCTCAACTACATCAGGAAAATGTCGTCATTAATTTTACATTTAACGTGTACACGTCATCTTCAAGTAAAACAGAAACACGGACATTGACTCCCGAATACAAGGTAAAAACTAAGAGTCTGTTGTCTTCCAGTCTGTGCCAAGCGGAGAAAACTTACATCCGTAATCGTGATGAGCAGACAGTGCGAATATAAATATACCTACTCGATATCCCACCTCCTTAGAGCATCATATCTCCCCATCACATCTCATTACCGAGTTTTTACAATCGATACGCTTACTTATCCGTGTTTAACGCTAAGGCACCGTCAAGAGGTCTCTGCTGGTTCGGTGACGTATTCCCTGACGTCACAACCCCTACTGTTCAGGGTCCAGGGTGCTTTTTTTAATGAGGATTGGGGTACGGTTGTAGGGGCAATAATGAAGTCAGACACTAGACTTAAAATAGCGCCCTGGATCATCGGAAATAGATCAGTTACCGTAGGAGCCTTTGTTTTGGTCTCTGGCCTCGTTATATAACAGTTACTGCTGCTTGAGCGAATTGTTTTTCTTATTTCTTCTAGACATTGTTTTGGTATACTAATCACGCCATTTTCTTTGTGTCAATAATAAGGTTTACAATTACGTTTACAAGATTTGTTATCTTTACAAAGGTCTCAAAATACTCGATTGACAAATTCGCTTTTTCGGCATTTTTTTGCCTTTAATAAATATTTTCAATCAAAGTCAAGTTTAAAAACAACTGGGACATTGTATGTGGTCTACTAAACAGCTATGATTGTCTAAACCCAATGTTTTTTCAGAAAGTGGCAGTGGGCTGTCCGAAGACGAACCTCTATCCCCGTAAGTCAAACACAACAATATGTTTTATTCTTTTGTTTTAATTTTGCTACTTACAATCGCTGAGTCGTCACAATTTGCCTAATCACCTGTCTGGGGTTTGTTCTCGGTTGCCAAACTGACGGTAACCGAGTAACCATTTTGATTTTGTCGCCGGTAATTTATTTGAAATTTGATTGAAATGCTGTCCAGATTGCGTGAGAACAGAATTTTGATCATCAGATTTGTATGAGCATTTCCGGGGTTAATGACTCTGCGAGTTGTTTGTCGTCTGTTTAACAAATCTGCCAGCAAATTTTTAGATATTTCTATTAAATTTGTGGTGTTATAATGAGCTACAATTTTCTATGAAATACAACAGCCATAAGAGCCATAAACACTATTTCATGCATTTCAGCAGAATAAGGACTTGTTAAATTGGACTAAATTTATGAACTCCAGGTTGGATTTTATGACAGACAACAACACTCCCGCCAAACCAGCTGAAAACGACCTAGCTCAGTTGAAACACAACCAGTCAACCGACTCTCCCTCTAAAGATATGTCAGGTGATGTTTTGAACGAGGTCACGTGCAAAGATACAGCTATCACGTGCAAGAAAGAAGAGCCCACGTGCAAACCTGCTGAGGACAAAACCACGTGTCAAAACTCTGATATAAGTACCGAAGTTGTACCTGTATCATCAACTGACAAAAGGACGTCTTGTGCGCCAACCACAGAAAACACAACGTGTTGCCCACCAACCACAGAGAACACAACGTATTGCCCAGCAACCATAGAAAAGACCTCGTATTGCCCAGCAACCACAGAGAAGACCACGTATTGCCCAGCAACCACAGAGAAGGCCACGTGTTGCCAACCTGCCACGGAAAAGAGCACGTGCTGCGCCCCGAGCGAGGGGCTAGAACTGGAACTGCAGACCTCCTTCCACGTGTGGTACCAGACTGATTTGAGCAGGGAGCACGCTGAGGAACTACTCGTCAAACAACCTATAGGTTAGTCTGGGTTATATCGACATTCTTGGGGAGGAGTCTGGGTCCTGGGAAACTTTTATCATTTCACCACGATTGACTTATCATAATTCTGATTGTGATCTTGTCAACAGTTTTCCTGTGTCCTTTTTTTACTGTGTATTTTCTTCATTGCATTGTACTTTCTTTATTGCATTGTATTTTCTTCATTGCATTGTACTTCCAACATCTAAAGGTGCTTTCAGAATGCCCTTTTCACTCTATAAGAGGACCGCAACGACACGAAATCGCATCATCAGGTTTACAATGACGTCGTTGTATCTGTCACTGAACTCACAATATCACGCTGCCCTGATCAAGATATGACGAAAGTGCCATAATCTAGAAGAATTTCACCCAAAATTTAGTCCGAATTAGCACCAGTCACCCAACGTGCTCCTTCATCAACAAATCAAGTTGTACAGATTTGCACATCATATCTTCCTGGGCCAGTCACGGTTAATTTGCTGGAATTTTCTCTTTGAGTCCCCCTAATTATCACCCCTGCCCTAGACGTCATTTTAGTGTTGTGGTACGTCTTGTTTATGTGGGAGTATTTGGTGAATCACAACATGTAGGACCAAATAAACTTACATAAACCATACAAAAAGTAAAATGAGTACAGGGGTGTTTTTCTGTAATTTTCAATCGTAATCCTAGAAGTAATTTCAGCTGTTGAGCTTCATTTTACTTTTTATCATTTTTGGATCACACGTGTTTCAATATGTTTACTGTTGTACCCCATGTTTTACTCTAGTTTCAATCGTGTAACACCTATTTCACTTCTATTTCACTACTATTTCAGTCTATTTCACTAATATTTCATTTCTATTTCAATTCTATCTCACTTCTATTTCACTTCCATTGCACGTCTATTGCACTTCTATGACACTGATATTTCACTACTCTTTCACTTCTATTTCACTTCTACTACACTTCTATTTCACTTCTATTTCACTTCCATTGCACTTCCAGGAACATTCTACATACGAGGTAGCAGCAAGCCGGACCACTACGCGCTAAGTGTACACATCAGCTACACAGCCCCCTGCGTCGAACATTATCTCGTACAGGACAAAAACAACCGTAAGTTTCTCTTTCACTTTAGTTTCTCTTTCACTTTACTATTAAACTGTTGGTTTCTCTTTTACGTTAGTTTCTCTTTCACTTAACTCTTAAACCGTTAGTTACTTTTCACTTTAGTTACTCTTAAACCGTTAGTTTCTCTTTTACTATACTCTTAAACCGTTAGTTTCTCTTTCATGTAACTTCTACTTTAAGTTATTAAACCGTTAGTTTCTCTTTCGCTTAACTATTGAACTGTTAGTTTCTCTTTCGCTTCGCTTTACTAATACTTTCAGTTACAGTATGTTTAAAATTATAATTTCCTCCTTTATCCTCATGTTACGTTTATAAGTACTTCCGGGAATAATTTGAAGTATTTTTCCTCGTCATGACGACAGTTTCCTTCTCAGTGCTGCAAATGGAGAACTCCAGCGCCAAGTTTCCTAGTTTCGTCAAACTTCTCGCGTTCTTCGCTCAAAGTCGGACCTATTCAGCGACGTGAGTATTTTGACATGTTTGTGTCAACTTTAGTTCCAGCTATTTCTACTTCCCCTGAAATCTTCAAGTCTAGTTCTAAGTTATCTTAAGTTTCAGTTGTGAGAGTGTCAGTTGATTTCTGCCGTATTTCATATTTGTGCGCCTCGGAGTATATAATTTTCAAATGGTAACGATAGTGAATCAATGTAAAAGTAAAACCGCATTTATGACCTTCACGACGCACGCTACGCTCTTACGCCAACCCTAGCTGATGTTTGCTAACGTTCTCAATAAGCCATTGCATTTAGGTGCATTCTATGTCTCTTTTCCAGCAATTTTAAAGAGCCGTCCTATTTACTGAGATTCTAGAATAGGGGACAAATTCCTTTCATTTTTGATGCGTTTTCAAACTTTTGCACTTATCAAACTCCATGTAAAAACTACAACTTCACACCTTGAATTAAAAACAAGTCACGTGACCTGCAGATTTCATGCCACGTGACAGCAGGTTAGCCTGAAGGTCCGAAATGTAAACCAAGCTCACGGAAGTACCAGCTGTATTAGACAGTACAAACAGAACCTGCTTGACATATGGCAGCAGAGACTGAGAGAGAGAGAGATCTAGGATTCTGTCATAATAAACCCCCTACAAAGTTTACAGCTGTCATGATGTTTAGTTAGCTGGAGCACGACCGTGTTTTTTGACAACCCCTTCTCACTACTCAGCCTGAAGGTCTCACTACTCAGGATCAGCGACTGATCTGTGTTAGCTACATTGTAGTGCAGGGTACATTATAGCTTATTGATGCTATATTGGGCCGTTGTAATTGTAAGGTTTTGTGTCACTACTCCAGTCAGAGTTCTATTGATTATCTAATCTCCAGCTGCATTTCTTTACTTGAGTTATGTTACTGTACTTCGTTATTCATACCATATTCCTCATCAATAAATAGCAGATCCACCAACAAATACCAAATTTATTAGACTGTTTTAAACTGGAGGGCGGGTATTCCGTCTCTAGAACAATTTTGTACCACCTAGCGCCGGTCAGCGCTGTCCCGGGCAATTCCTTACTGCCAGTTTCCCCCAAGTATCCTGTATCAATAACCTATCAGAAAACATCTCAATTTAGAGTTTCAGTTTTCGAGTACTTATCACTTTCTCAATTGACCGAGCCCTAAAATCGTTGTCGCCCTCGTTTTAGACCCTAGTCTGTCAATAATGACCGTTGCCATGACAACTTAGTACTGTATTCATGACAACTAAGTACCGTTACCATGACAACCACGTACCGTACTAGTAAGCACCTATGCAATGTGCTGGTCCTGCTGTTCACACCCCATTATTAAGCGCCACCCGGCGGAATTCCACCTGAAGCCATGTGTTGGCTCCCGGGGAGCTGAAACTGAGTCTCGACTGAACTGCGGGGCACTTGAGTGCAAGGTTGGAAAAACTTAGTGCAGTCGTCGGAGTTTCGGGAACTTTGGCAGCGTGGGGTAAAAATAGGGCGTTGAACTTTCTTTTTTTCAGTTAAAACAGTTTTGGTTGAGCTTGAGAGGTCCAAAATTGGATCAGTTACTAGTTGGAATTTTGTGTTTTATTTCCTGTTCTCCCTAGCTCGGAGTTGTTTAAGTTTCTCTGTATTTTTAGCGGCCCAGCCTTAACGGCAAACAAATCAGGTGGTCAAGTTTAACTTTGTAGTTTTTAACTAGACAAGCTCGAATTTACCACCAGCTTCACTTGAAGTCGGCCGCGAAGAGCTAAACCCATAAACCTGTACTGCTATTCGCTCCTCCGTATATACCGTGTTGCAAGATACAATATCTCTCTTCGCTAATTTCTGTCAAGAATTCTATTTAACTTATTTACCTTTCGTTGTGCAAATATTTCTGTGTGTCTTGACTAGAATGTGCGGTCAGTAATTTAAGCGAATTAACACTCACCAGTTTAAAACGCCTTTTTGATTTTCTTCTGCTCTCTCAGTCTCCATATCGTTTTGACAGTCACTCTGTATAAGTCTTCAGAAAATTAAGCATATCGACACAGCGTGTTTACTAGCTCCCAAAATTTTATGAGACCAATAATCTGTGGAAGCATCCTCCGTTTTGCTGATTTGTCGTCACGCCGTTAGCTTAGCTTTAATGCTTAATTTCACGCCAGGAACAACATCTCTGTTAAGTTTCACGCATATCGTCACGCCAATAACAATTTCACGTCCCACCCCGCAGGACGACCTGCTACCACTTGTCTTCTCCCAACTTAGCTACAATCTCCCTTCAACAAGTTGACAAACCCAGTCATTTACACAGCTTTCTCTCCCACCGAGGTCTTTAACCCACTTTGTCGCAGTTGGTGGTATATCGTTATTCTGCAGAGTTGGTTTCTCTGTACTCGTGTATGTAGCGGAATACCGGGGAGCTCACTTTCAACGATCACATCCTGTACTATACCCTTGTTACATTCCTGCTGTAAATTCCACACTCCTATTCCACTCAGATTCTATCTTTATTCCACCAAGATTCCTCCAAGATTCCTCCAAGATTCCAGGAACCCTTGCAACTTTGTAACAGCTACGTACAGTTAAAAGTACCCCACATATGACAATATCTATAACATGCAGCACATTCCAGATTGTCATTCCTCCTCTGCCGGACTATGTGTCCTGGGTCGTTCCACCAGACCTGTTGCAATGGCTACAACTGTACCACCTTGCCAAGCTACACCAGACCTGTAGCCATGGTTACCACTGCACCACCGTGCCAAGCTACACCAGACCTGTTACCATGGCTACCACTGTACCACCGTGCCAAGCTACACCAGACCTGTTGCCATGGCTACCACTGTACCACCGTGCCAAGCTACACCAGACCTGTTGCCATGGCTACCACTGTACCACCGTGCCAAGCTACACCAGACCTGTTGCCATGGCTACCACTGTACCACCTTGCCAAGCTACTACCAGACCTGTTGCCATGGCTACCACGTACCACCGTGCCAAG